>JAPMOQ010046078.1:618300-659846 GCA_026543055.1 Argiope trifasciata
AGGGAGGTCAGAGTAGGGGTGTTTTATTTCTGGCCACCCGGTATATATATATATATATATATATATATATATATTAGGTTCTTCAGGCCGGATTCCTTTTTTATTGACTATTTTTACTGACTATTTTTTTCTAATGATTTTTCTATTCATTATTTTGATTAAGTTATCTTATTTTGTTAATTAATTTATATTCATTTGCATTTTAGTTGTAGCTGCATTTGCGCTCTCTAAATACAATGATTAATTTAAAAACTTTTAATTCTTATAACTTGTTTAATCAGTAATGATTTTTAGTTCCGGTTCCGGTTTGGTTTCGTTGCCGTTGTTACTTCTGTTTCGTTTAAATACTCTTTGAATATTGTATTGTAGATTTATTTCATTAGTGGGTTCTTATTCATTTACTTTTCATTATTTGGTTCTTAATCATTTACCTTTCATTTTGTGAACTTTGGCGTGTAATTCTGAATTGAGTTTTAATTTCGATTTCGACCTAGTTGGTTTCATTTTAATTTTGTTGATCAAGAAATGGATTTTGATTGTTTTAATAATTTTATGATTATATATATATATATATATATATATATATATAACTTTTATATTTTTCGTAAAGAGTATGAACTGCATAAATGGATTAGAAAAGGAGGAGTGGCTGAGTTTCGAGTTAAAATACATTTACCGTGTTTTCTGCTGTATTTGCAATTCAATTAGATCTTACTTATAAACTTAAATATGCATAAGATAGGATTCTACTTGATATTATAAAAAAAAATTATAAAAAACTCAAAGAACACCTTAGTCACTAGGATGCTAGTTTCTCAGCAGTTAACATTATTTAAGAGTCAAAGTACTAATTTGTCAGAACTTCACCTAGAGAAAAGATCCTCAATTAGAAATAGAATATAATGAAACCTCTTTAGGAAGTGAAAACATTAAAAGGAAATTTAATTTAAATTTTTCTTATAATAGTAAAAATATATTATTTATGCTGTTAATTTCTGATATATTTACAAAATTTTCTTATTTTATTCCAATTCTGATTTTCATTTTTCTTTCTTACCTTGATTCTGACATTTTCTTGATTTTTTTACAATATATTTATGATAGTAAAAAGTTTTTTTAAATTCTTGTAAAGAGCAAATTGGGGCTCTTTATTCGGAAATGATTTTAAAATCTAGACAAATTAAATTTGTGATAAATTATTAATAATTATAATGTTTAATCTAAGTATTATCAAATGCATATAATTTATTTTTTTAAGAATGAAAATATTCAGAGGATTCCAAGAAAATATTTCTCAAAGTAAAACCTAATTGTTTTTCCAAAAAAAGTATTAAAAGCAAACATTATCTATGTAACGAATTTTACAAAATATATTCAATCAATCTCTAAAATATTTCTTTGCTAAAAGAATTATTTCCTAAGTAATTACTTCAAAATGATAAAGCATTAAAATCAAACATTAAAACAGCATTAAAGGCAAACATTATCTATGTAACGAATTATTAAAATATATTCAATCTGCCTCTAAAATAATTTTAATAAATGACTTATTTCCTAAGTAATTACTTCAAAACGATAACATTAATTAATTTAACTAGAAACGAATGAAGAGTTTGCTTCAGAATATCCGCTAATATTTCTTTAGATCATTATTAAATTTGTAATTCTTCCCTCTTTCAAAATAGGATTGACGAGTTTTAAAATAAGACATTAAAAACTTATTAATAGCAAAGAAGTATAACACAAAATTTCGGTGAAAAATTCGACTCTAATTAGGGGAAAAAATTCGTTCTCACTCAAAAGTTTCTTTAAACAAATTTTAACGAACATCGTTAATCATACTTGGAAATGTCAACAGAAATATAGTTTGGTTTAAAAAAAAGTCAGTTTCGTCTTTCTATTATTACTTGAGTCTTTTTTTTTCAGCTGAACTTTGCTTTTTTGTGCAACATCATCCGTGTCCTGGTGACGAAACTTCGAGCCACGCACACGAACGAGCCGAGTCAATTCAGGTGAGGATGCACGCTTTTTCTTCTACAGGGTGTTCCATAGAAACTTACTTATTTGAAAAAACTTCCTAGCGGTCAGTTGAGAGGATAGAGGGATGATAGGTAGCAAAACTGGAGGGAAAAGTCCCCAGGTTTGTTTTCCCTCTAGTTTGTAGCCATTAATCATGTCGATACTGCTACGTTCAGTGGTGGCTGGGTAGTCTGCTATATGCAAGAAGTCTGTAGCCATTATGCCCTGGTCTAGAGAATAGCGGGCCTTCGCCGTCGAGAGCTTCTTTTCTAACGGTCGCTAAACTTGTCTAAATGAGCCTTCCGCTCTCGCTTTGAAATTCCTCCTCACAGACCCGTTCCTGGCCGTCATTCGATTCTGCCGCGGGCTAACTCATTTCGGGAGTGTCTCTAAACCCAAAAGTGGACATCCATGGACCACCAGAACTCCGGAAAAAGTTGAAACAGTGAGGCAGTCAGTTCTACTTTCGGCTCGCAAACACGCAGCTGCTCTGGGAATTTCTGACACCACTCTTCGACGAATTCTCCATCAAGACCTTCCATTTCATCACTATAAATTGGCTGTTGTGCAAGAATTAACCGAACGTGAATTTGTTGCCCGTAAAAATGCATGTGAAATGCTGCTTGACCACCTGACTGAAGACGCGGTCGTTTTTTTCAGTGGCGAGGCTCTCTTTCAAATCTCTGATTTATGTCGATTGACCACGGACAACAGCTCACCTCAAAAACGACATTCACGACATCATTGCCAATATACAGATTGATATACTGCAAAAAATGGACACGAGCATTAAAAATCGACTTATGGTGACTGGGTGGGATGGTGACAGGGCATGCGTATAAATTTGGCTTGGCCACAAAGTCCTCCATGTCGAGAGTCATACCACTGGGGTTACTGGCTTAGAGGTTATCGTTCTGTGATTCAAGTCTAAATGATGATCTGTGGTTGAGTGAATATAAATGCATGAATGAAAGTTCTCACAGTAAAAAATTTGTCACGCTTGAGTTGCAAAGTCTTACACTTGGCCTTAGAGGGTGCCACTGAAAAAATCAAGAGTCGCACCCTATTGGCCCAAATCGCTGTTAACGTCATAGCGTGCTTGTCCAATGACAAGTACCGTAAGGAAGAACAAATGCACGTTTATTGTTTTGGTTTTAAAATACTAAAATATTATCTCAAAATATTTTGAGAAGACATATTCATATTGAGTGAATACACATTTTCAATTTAATCATTTATCTTCCTTTACAGTTGAATTAAATTTTTATTCTAAAATCGTTCAATGGCCAAGTTCCATAAGAAATAACCACACGAATAGATGTCAATAAATTACGAGCAAGCAGTTATTATTTATTATGTGTTGAAATTTCTATCATTGGCTATGATTGATTTAATATGATTGGGCGATTCTTTTTTTTTCTAGAAAAGCAGTTCGAGCCACCCTCGTTCTTGTTCCACTGTTCGGCCTGCACTTCTTCCTGGTGCTCTACCAGCCTCAGTCTGGGCAGTGCGCGACCCTAGAGGGTTACACCTTCCTCAGTTACTCTATGGACGGACTACAGGTAGGCCGCTGTTATGTAGCTATACAGGGTAGTATGAGGCATCCGACTACGTTGAAAACACTGGCTATCGACCACATTGGCGAATTTTTTTATGTTATTTTTAATACTTCATACTTTCTTCGTTCCAAAACAGTTTATCTTTTCTAGGAAAACGAAGGCCTGAACTAGCATCGAGGGTCACCTATTTTTGAGATAAAATGTGTCTTTCACTTCCATTTCCTTAAAACTAATTTTCATAAAAATTCTCCACTGTTAACATGATATCTCAAAAACTAATAAAGACCTGACCTGTCATACCGGGGAATTTTACGCAAAACATATTTTTCAGCTCCAACTTGACTTTCCCTTCAATTTTCTCAAAACTTTAATATTCATAAAAATTCTGCACCAACATGATATCCCCAAATTAATAGAGGTATTAACATAAAAATTTCAGCATGTATTAAATAATATAGGTAATGAAATGAACTAAAAGTTTTAGTGTTTGTAAAATACTTTTTCCTTTATGGGTGTTTTTAATAAAATTAAATTGTGAATCAATGGAAAAACATTCATATATACGTATATTTTACCCATCACTTCTTTGCATCTCAACATGTTTCTTTGATTTCGTTCATTTCATTCACCATTATATTCTATCACTTGTGTGCAAAGAAAAATAGAATTGCACATTACAGTTTTGTGTAAAGTGTTGACCACTTTTGCAAAATTTCATTACAATTTACTGCACATTTTCCTATTTCTCAGAATATATCATATTTTCCAATGCTATTTTTTATACCAGTTTGCATTTTAATCGAAAATACATCTAAAAACTATAAATAGTTGTTTTTTTTTTTTTTCAAAAATGTTATTTTGAACGTAGTCGGATACCTTAAAAGTGTGAATACAAACTTTTATAATCGATCAAAAAAATTTGTAAAGTCCTTTTTTACGATAAGATGTAGGCTTAGATACGAATTGAATGGATTTCTGAGGAGTTATTTGCCTGATTATTAAGAAAAAGCATGATATTCTTAGGTTAAAATACACAAACATATTGAGAATCAAAAATTAGCGTTACCAAAATAACATGGCAGCCAGAATAGTAATAAGATAAACGTTCCGTTACTCTGTATACTTTATATGGTGCTGTGGAAAGTTTTGGGGTGTTTCTCCTAACTAAAAAGCATTTTCGGACTATAACTAAAACATATTTTTAGTAACTAATTATTCAAATTAAAACATCATAGCAAATAATACTGCCCTATGGAATAAGGCCGGAGTGGTCTGGTGGTGAGGTCTTGAGAGATGCAAGTTCGAGACCCGATTCCCCTAAAGAACCGCCTTTTATGTGGGTCTGGTGCACGTTAAATCCTTCAGGGCCAAACGTCCTCCCTCTGGTTTGGCGTGGAGAGGGAAGTGCCAGATCAGGTGTCGTTCTCGTCAGCTGACCGCAGCCCAAAATTACGAGATTCGTCCCAAAATAGCCCTAGTGTTGCTTTACAAGGTGATA
This sequence comes from Argiope trifasciata, assembly GCA_026543055.1. Taxonomy (NCBI): domain Eukaryota; kingdom Metazoa; phylum Arthropoda; class Arachnida; order Araneae; family Araneidae; genus Argiope; species Argiope trifasciata. The sequence goes on from JAPMOQ010046078.1 coordinate 623,377, forward strand.
TTAATATAACTAAACTAAACCTGATATCAGGAAAGAAAGTTTTTCTTATTGATGTTGTATTTGTTATGATAAATGTAATAAATCCAATAATATAAAATCCAAAATATGCTGAATTGCTGGTGATGGAAATTGGCAGAATCGTTGAGGAGCACAAGGTTTGAAACATAGAATGAGAGGTTCGATAACCATTCAATATTTCATTTTCTGATTCCTTTTTTCATTTATGAGATTTCGTTTTCTATAGTAAAAAACTGTTTAATCTGAGATGTTCACACTAACGACATTTTTAACACATAACGTTCTCTTGTATACAAATTACATTTTTAAAATATATAATTATATAATTTTTCAAAATATATTTTTATAAATTACCGGATAAAAATCAAACGTTCCCTTAACCACTGAAACTTTTGTAATAACAGAATGATTAGCTTATCTACAGCATAATTGTTAAATATTCGAGTTATGCATAATTCTATCATGCCAAGTAAGCTCTTTAATAATGAGAAGGAAACACATAATATACATATTGAAGTATAGAAAGTGCCTCTAACAACGAGCAAGCAAATAATTCTTTTTGCCTCTAACGGAGAGCGAACAGGTGCCTACCTGCACCAGTTTCACATCAGCACCGAATATGGTTGTTTACAAAATAAATCACATGAGAGCTCCCCTCACATTCCAAACATATTTATGGCTTGGGGCATATGACACCATCTATGTTCAGTATCCTTTTATAGTTATGCATAAGTATACAAAGATACGAATCAAATAATTAACTAAAAACAATTATTAAAAATAATTGAATCTCAGAAACATTTTGCATATCAGAAAAATTATCCAGAATACCAAATATTGTAAAGCATATAATATAAAGAAGTAATAGGTTTGTTATAAACTTAAACAAATAATAAAAATGTACTCCTATTTTAACCAAGAAATTCATAATATGTCCTTAAAGTGATTTTTAAATAACTCTATAACCTAAAAGTAAGAGGGCATTTTACAAAGAGCTTCTGATATCAAAATTATTGACATTGACAATACTAAAGGTCAATAAATTTTTCGAAAAATATATGATATTTATTAAAAAATATTTTAAACATTCATCACTTTAAGTTCAAAATAAATATTAAAATATTTATTCTGTTAACTATTCTAGTCAGTAAATATCATGTAGTTTCTTCTTCTACAAAAATTGAACAATTGTAGTTTTAGCCCTGAGCAAATAGATTTGAAATATAAGTTATTAGATTTTATAAATACAAATATGCGAATACATAAGGCGAAGAATTCAAGTGAAAAGAAATTATTTTATTCGCATTTTTCATTTTGCGTAGCTTCAGAATGAAAAATTATGTAATTTAGCTGACATCTTTCATTTTAATTACTTGAACGATCAATTATAAAATAAGAAATCTGATATAATATTTATCAGAGCTCGCAGTTCAAAGAGACAAATATTTACTTCGAGTTGTAGCTCGAAGGAAAAATTTCTTTTTCTTTGAGGCATGATGGGAAAAACTGTTTATTTGCTGTCCTCTAAACTTACGCAATCTTGAGATGTTTAAAGTGAAATAAACTTGGTGTTTAGCTAAGTGATAACCATCGTTTCAGTTCTTACAAAAATACTTCAATGTGTTTCCCAAAATTGTGAATTTTAACATGGTTTTATAAAATAAATTTGGATCCTATAAATATTTTTTTAATTTTTTAATTTTTTTTAATAAAAAAGTACTTTTTTCTTGAAATAATAACATTATTATCCTAAATACTGTTTAAGTAAAACGAATTCTTTCCTTTTTCCCTTTAAAAATTTTTTATTGACACGAAACAATTATCATTATTTTTTTTTATTTTGTCATTTTTTAACTAAAAAAATCCATTTTCTGTTCCATTTGAATAAGATATTACTCAAAATACTGTTTCAGTAAAACTAAAATTTTCACATTTTGCCTTTAGAAACAATTTCTTCGATAAATTAACTGATGCAAAAATATTACTTATTTTTTTTATAATTTATTGATTTCTTCAATTAAAAATGTATTTTCTTCTTGATTTAATTATTCTAAATATTGTTTGAGGCAAACTGGATTTTCATTTTCTCCTTAGAAACTTTTTTTTTTGCATTAATAAATTTTCCTTTTTTATATTTTTTTATAATTTTATACGGATAAAAATCAAACCTTACAGGATGATAAAAAATAGCTATTTTAACTCACAAAATGTACACAATTCAATTGAATTTCGTCATCGATAATGAAAATTGTACAAATCATATTCTATTAATATCTTACTTTGGAATTACACGAGAGATATTTATAAATTATCAGAATCCTTAATTCAAATAAGATGCTTACTGTATTAACTAATTCTGAGATTTTTAAAAAATGTCACCTAATTCTAAATATCCGAAAAGATTTAAAATTAAAATAGCATTTTCAGTAAGTGGCAGAATTGGATAATTACTGACATAAGTAAACGTATGATCTCTCACCTTGCCCTTTTTCAGAAAATCAATTAGAGATCTTGGAGTTGTTTTAGAGCAAGGAGTTATTTGAATTTATTTGATCTTATGGGAGGGGTTCATGTATTGATCCTCTTCATCTGACTGAGATTTAAAATGATGAAATGGGTCCCAAAACAGCTCCATAGATTATTTAAAAGGAGAAAATAACATAACTATCAAGTCTCTAACAACTTTGGGGCTGTTCTGTCTGTCCTGAAAAGGATGTGACGTGAAGAGTATTCCTGTCTGGAATGGACAGTTATTACAGCTGTCATGTCTCTAGCCACCTTGGGGCTGCTCTGTCTGTCCTGAAAAGGATGTGACGTGAAGAGTAGAGGTACATCTGCGCGGAGTTGGAGGCCATGGTGTTGATTAAGGAATTTGGACGCGGAGAAGGCGTGTCATTTGTAGGAACTCTCAGTGTTCCTGTATGGAATGGATAGTTATTACAGCTGCCATATCTCTAACCGCCATGTGGCGATTCTGTCTGTCCTAACAAGATGTGAAATGAAGAGTAGAAGAATAACTACGACGAAGGAGTTTGAAGTATATTAAGGAGTCTGGAAGCAACGAGTGAGTTTCAAAGAGTGAGTTTCATTTGTAAGAGTTCTGGGGAGAGCTCTGATTATTCCTGTAGGGCCGCGGTAAACTGATGGTAAGGTTTAGGCTTCGGAACCAGAGGATTTCAGATTCGAGACTTGATTCCGCCGAAGAACCATCGTTTGATGGGGTCTCTTGCACGTTAAATCTGTCATGCCAAACGTCCTCCCGCTGGTGTGGCGTGGTGCGAAGAGGGGGTGCAAGTTCAAGTGTCGTCCTCGTCATCTGACTGTGGTTCAAAAGGACGAGGTCCGTCCAAAAACATCCCTTGTGTTGCTTTAAAAACGGGACGTTAATATAACTAAACTAAACTAAACTGATTATTCCTGTCTGGCATATACATTTATTCCAATAACTAAACTCTTTTATTTAACTTCCTAAAGTTTGCATTCGCTTTTTAATGAAGAATTTTTTAAACTAAACACGATTATGTATTTCATAGTTGCTCTTTCTACGAATAAGGAACATCGAATCAAATTTTCTTCACACCAAAAAGGAATACTTTCCCTTTCAAGCAAGACAGCCTCCGTATAGGGCATACCCGTTATCCACATAAATACTTCATTTTTGGCTAGGCAGCTTCTAGGTTTTTCCATTAAACATATTTTAATCGACTTCCAGTCCTTTAAATCATCTCGTTTACACTTCTTTGAAGCATCGTCCTTAACATTACAAGACCACATTCCACCCAAACATTTTAAAAGTTTTAAAATCCATTGGCATTTACACTCGTATTTAACTCTTTTAAATTCCGTTTATGCTTGACTTTTGCATTGCATCATGGTAATGCGTTTTTCGCGTCATTGTTTCATTTACTGTGAAAGCTCTTTATTCGAGGTGTATATGTTCCATAAATATGCCTCCAATACAGAAACCGTGTATACGGAATGGTCATTGATACAGGATTATTGGGGATACTATTGGTTCCTAGGTGACAAAATAATAAAAAATAATAATAATAACAAATATATAAAAAAAATCAATTGAATTGAATTTTTTGAACATTTTGATTAACTATCCTAAGGCTTAGGGAATGGGTTTAAGAATTTTGTACTTTTCTCTTGCTTGGCAGTTTTTAAGAGCTCCGCAATGATACGCAACAGTCACAGTAGTAATTTGCCTCTTAAAAAAAGACTTTATCCCGTCGACGGATCAATGTTCATAAAGAAATCGCAAAGCTCATTTGCCATTCTTAAACCTTCACTAAGATTTTTCAAATGAAATGTCACGTTTCCAGTGCTTGTTGAAGCCTCTTCTTCGATGGGCTATGAATTTAACAATTCCTCCAAGTCGGTTTTAGTCAGATCTTCATCTTGCGATTCAAGCCATTCCTGAATTCCATTTGATTCTATCTGTTCGAACCCACCTCGTCCTATTCCATTCGCAATTTCGGCTACGTTTGCAGTTTGCATTTCACAACATACTTTAGGCAAAGTTGCAATAAGATCTATTTTACTTTTTTCACGAGTCCATCTGACGGCATTTGCAAAGGATATTGGGTTGGAATCCTTTTATTCTAATGCATGTACTTATTAGATCCGCGAATAAAGAAATGTTTAGCCGTGGATGTAGGAATTGGGTCGCATTTTTTTAATCCGCGAATAGTGGAAGCGCGAATAAGAAGCTTTTACTGTACATGTTTAACCTTGTATGCATTTTTACTTTTAATTTTGGTATTTGTACATTGATAACTTTCTGATATTATTTTTATCATGTGTGGTTTTATAATTCGGTCTATAATTTTACCATTTTCTTGGCGCAGCAAGATGAAATATGGTTCCATGCGCCAAAAACTCTTATCAATCAACCAATCAAGAGAGCCAGTGTTGAATCAAATCTCAAAATTCTGGATGTAGGAATATGCGATGTTGCTGAAGTGAGGGAATTATTATTAAACAATTCTGGCATAAGATAGTCGGTTACCGTTGGTAGGTTGGCAGCAGATGACATCTCGAGTTCTATGGCAGCTATGTGGCTTATAAAGGCGCGACTTACATTAAATGTCATCCTAGCTCAAATGCTCATATAAATATGCCATGGGAAAAAGTGCGAAATGAAATGATAATTCGCGACCTGAATAACAACTTCATTCATTAACTAAGAAGGAAAAGAACAGCAATTATTTCTAATTACCATTTCAGAAGAAAATATAAATACAGCTGTTATAAATAATAATTTATTAGTTTTCAATCTAAATAGTTGCCCATTTGTTTGTATTTTTTTAGCCAGTTTCACTACTTCTTTTCTATCAGTTAAATAATAATAATTAATACAGTCAATAGCTTAATTTTCCTTTAAGGTATTCGACTACGTTAAAAGCCTTGGATATCGACCACATTGGTGAATTATAATTGCCTGTAGTTCAGACTTTTCTGTTTTCAAAACAGATTATCTTTTCCAGGAAAAGAAAGGCTTGACCAATCTTTGAGAACTTTAAACAAATCATATTTTTTAGCTAAAATTTGTCTTCAATTTTCTCAAAACTTTGATTTTCATTGAAAAAAATTCACCAACAGGATATCTCAAAAACTAACAGAGATATTAACATAAAACTTTTAGCGTGTGTTTCAAATAATATGGGCAATGAAAAGAACCCAGACTTTTATTGCTGATGAAATACTTTTACATTTGTAGGTATTTTCTGAAAAATTAAGCGGTGAATTTATAGAAAACTGATATATACGAATATTTTTGCCCATCACTTCTTTGCATCTCAGAATTTTTCTTAGAATCTGGTTCATTTCATTCATCATTATATTCTGGAATTTGTGTGTAAAGAAAAATAGGCTTTGATGTTTTACTATTTTGGGTAGAATGTTATCCGTTCTGGTTAAATTTCTTTAAAATTTAATACAAATGTTCCTATTTCTGAAAATATATTTTGAAAAAAAATTCCTTTTGTATTTCTAATGTTTATAATTCACAATATATCTAAAAACCATAGATAGTTTTTAAAAATCCAATTTTTCAAAAAGTTTTCTTCGAACGTAGTCGGATACTTTCATTAAGCATTGGTATTTTTATTTATAAAGCTATGGAAATAGAAAGTTTTGAACTTCCTTTTTTTTCAATTTATACTCAATTTTTATTTAACAAAGGGCATTTTGGTTTACTCATATTTGGTTATTTCACCATTCTAAATTAAAGTTGTCTCCTGAAATGTGTTGTGTGGTTATGTAAACTGATATTTTTTTCCAAAATTTTGTGTTTACATATTAAGCTAAAAGCTAAATTTTCTTCGAAATTTTCGAAGAAAATATTTTTTTAAATTTTGTTTTCATTAAAAAAACTTATTTATTTGACGAATTTTTTTTTTCTAACTTCGAAATATCAGTCTTGGAAATAAATAGTTTTCTCAAGAACCTTAATTATGTTTATAATCAAAATGAAAGGATTTTTGTTAAATCATTACACTTTACCCACAAATATTTTCTCTATTTAATTTAATCATAACTGACAAATTAATTATCTCAGATTAGAAATAATTTCGGAAAGTGTTAGAAACTAAATCTGAGTTTTATTTGCGACGTAACACAATCTCAATAGTTATTAATAAAAATGATCCATCCATAATATTAAAAATATAAGAAAGCTATAAAAGAAAACGCTCTATTTCTGAAACAAGTTAAAACATTCTGACTTTTATAATTAGTAAATAATTTATAAAACTTGAAACTTATGACTTATGAAAGAAACATAAGTTCATTACATAATCTGTATAGTTTTTGTATAAAGGATGTATTTTATTTTTCTGTTACAAATAAGAAAATACTCTGAAAGCACGTATACAGAGCGGCGTTGATTATGTTTTTTTTTTAAAGTAAATCTTATAATTCTTCATATTACAGTATACTGATAAGCTTTTATCTTAAAAAGAATAAACGCAAAAGAATATATTTCAAAACTCTTATTTTCTGAATTAATTTTGGGAACTACCGAAATAACGATAAAAAAAATATGTATATCCTTTGAATTTTAAACTGATTATAAAACAGTATTTACTTTTTACTCTTTTTCTGCCTGAAATTAAAAACCAATCCCAGATTCATTTATTATGTTTTATTTTGTGAAATTAATTTTAAGATTCACTTAAAAAACTCAAGACGTAATTCATTCTTGCTCATGACATGATGTTCTTCCTTTCTGTTATTCGACGTCACGAATTTTTACTGCACTATTTTGATATTTTTCCCTTTTATTATATAAAATATTTAAATTTCTTTTCGTTTAAATAAATACGGTTATCACATAAATACCTTGCAATAACGATGGAAAATATACACCCATAACACACCCCTCTCCAAGCCTTCTGACCATGCAAGACATTTAAAAGTCCCCATATGTATATATACGGGAAAATATAGGAAACTTTCCCTTATCTCTTGTGTTACGATAGGAACACGGTAGTTTGGTGTTAAAGCTCTGCTATCGAAATAGGAGGGTTGCAAGTTCAAGACTCGATTCCACCGAAGAACCGTGGCGTAAGGGGGTCTCTTGCGCGTTAAAACCGTCGGGGTCAAACGTCCTACCGCTGGTGTGGTGTAGAGAGGGGGGGATAGTCCTCATGATCTGACTGTGGTTCAAAATTATTAGGTCCGTACCAAAATGGCACTAGTGTTGCTTCAAAACGGAAAGTTATTATATCTAACTAAACTAACTTGTGTTACGTTCTGTTATTTTACCGATTTAATATTAATTCTAACCATTTTAGCACAGCGATAAAAAGATAGCTTCGGTATGTTTAAAAAAGAATCAAGTGATTCCTCTTGAGTTGAGGGTAAATTTCAATTCATCTGGCATATATTTCCTGAAAAATTACAACGAATCAGAAGGGAAAACATTAGAGAAAGAGATTGTTTGACTGTATATGGAATATTATTTTTCTTATGTATTTTTGTGGCTTATGCCATTTTTATTTGCGTCTTTTTCCTTGAAAGAGTAAAATGTGTAAAAATTGTCTTTTTTGTTATCTGCTCCATTTATTCATTTCTTTTCAGGGTTTCTTGGTTTCCTTGATATTTTGCTATCTGAACGGAGAAGTAAGTACAAATGTTTTTTCTTACGTGCCTTATATGTAAGCAAATTTCACATAATTTTAAAGAGACGTTAAACTAGAACATTTTAAATAATTCAGCCTTTTAAAAGTCATATTTTCTATGGGCAAAAATAAAACGTCATTCCTTATAACTTGTCTTCTTTGTAATTATTACAGCTAACTAAAAAAAGCTTAATTATTTTCAATCCAGTTATATTTTTAAAGAGTGATTATTGATTTTTAATATTTTCATTTCATTCCACCATTTTAAAGTTTCGTATACTTCACTTTGATTTGTGTAAGATACGTTTAAAATTAAAATGTAAATGTGAAGAAGCTTCTAGATTTTTTTACAGTTGAGCTATCAAACGTCTTAGGATTATAGTGATTAAACAAATTTTATTTAAATATTTAAACGAAGCTACGTTTGTTTACAGATTGGCTGTTATTAAATAAAACCTAACCTAATAAATTATTCTTGAGACGAAGCTTTTAATCTTTAAATGACGGTCAGTCAAAATCTGAAGTATTATTTTGGACATTTGACGAAGAACTAAATAAAATCTTCCCATCTTTATGAGTCTTTCGAAAATATTATTATCATTTTCAATTAATCCTTGGATTTTCTTCCTTATTTTCTTGATAAGCACTTTGCTTAGCCATAACTCCGTATGATGAAATGGGAAATGAAACAGGATGATTAGATTTATAGAACCACAAATTGCTGACCGAAAAAATTCTTATTTATCTAAATAATAAAACTCTCATTTATTCGCTAATACATTTACGCTAGAAAGCTTATATGAGGGAACATATTTTAGTAAATAACCTAGACAATCTTCTAAAAGCTATTTCATTTCGTTTACTGCAATTAATTTTATAAACATCATGTCCATGCTAGTAGAATATATGCTGTATTTGCAAATAATTAGAAAGGAATATTTCTGTAGAACTGCATCTCTTTCATCATCTGGTTGATCGTTTGAATCTTCTATCGTACGCACTTCATCAAGTGAAATGGGATGAATAAGCGATAATGCAAAAAGAAAAAAAGATATCACAAAAATGGTCTTGGAATTTATTGAGAAAATGGGAAGCACTTACCTACTTTCTGGTCCGGAATCCAAATACAGAGAAATTAATTGAGTTTCTTATTTCTCAAAACTATGAATTACATAATATCTTGATATGAATCAAATTATGAATTAATAATATCATAAACTCTTAAATTTAAAATTCTTTTTTAAGTATAAATTGTGATAATGAATGTTTCCTAATGGTAAAATTTAACATAACATTTCAGTTAATTCTAACAAAAATTGTTTTAGAATTAACTGAAAAAAAATGGAAAGCACATATCTACTGTCTGGTTCTAAATCCAAATAATTACAAATTAATTGAGTTTCTCCTTTCTCAAAAACTATGAATTAAATAATATCTTGAAATTCATGATCGCTTTAATTTTAAATTCGATTCTAAGTATGAATCATGATAATTAGTGCTTCCTAATGGTAAAATTTACGTAAGTATGATATAATTAATAATACGTAAATTATTAATTATATTTATAATACATCACATTATTGAATATATACGTAATTCACTTTAATTATATAATTACGTAGGATTCCAATGAAGATTATTATAAATAGAGATATAATTATTGTAATTATATAATTATATTATATCATAATTATTTTATTATATTATATTATAAATATATCATGTAATTATATCATTTCTGTAGTCATTAAAGTAATCATATAATCATTTTATTATAATTATTTCTCATAATTATCTATATCTAATTATTGATTACTAGCCGCCTTTGGCGACCAGCTGGTTCGCCATGAGTAATGCGTTCTAAAATGTTCAATTAAATAACATATTCATTAGTCTTGAAGTTATTCCGGGCATTGATTGGCCTGAAATGAATATTTTCTTTAAGATGATGGAAGAAAAGTTCTAAAAGAACACGTTTTCATAATAATATTCTTTAATTTTATAAATCAGTCAGCTTTAATTATCGGTTATGCTTCCAAAATATTAAAAATGTTTTTTTCGGTGATGTAAAAATATTAAATATGTTTTTTTAAAGAAATCGAAAAAGGGGAAAAAATTATTGAATTAATGATACAGATATTGCAAACGATTATAGAAATATGCCATTAAGTCGAGATTTCAATGCATATCCTGTCTAAATTCAATAATGTATAAATAAAAATAATTTATTGAGTTAATGATTTAGATGTTGCAAACGATCATAGAATCCTTTGCCTTTCATTTTTCACCTTTTATATTACTTTTATTTTATCCGGTCATGGGCTAAAAGTTGCATTTCTTTAGATTTATTTGCATTGATAGTTTTTTTTTATTTGAACTTCCGTCATTGTTTTCTTTTATTTTATCCAGTCACATGCTAAAAAAACATGGTTAAAATATTTCTTTAAAAATTCGTTAAAAATAGAAGCTTAAGTTATACATTAAAATACTGATACCATTAGAAAGCTAAATTTTTATTTTTAAATTGATGTAAAAATGATGTTTGTGCAATCATATTTTCGGAAGTCATAGCGGGAAAACGTCGAAATTTCGCTTCAATTTTGATTAATTCAAATTCTAATTGAAAATTCGAAAAAAGGGCTCAGAGGTACACGTACCCGACCTCCAAGGTATACATGTACACACTTTGGTAGCTGTAGGTCCAACGGTCTGGCCTGTAGAGCGCCAACACACACACACACGCGCGCACACATTGAGGTTTATTATAAGTATAGATATAGATAATAGTTAGATATAGTTAATTTTATATCTATATCTTTAATATATCTATACTTTTATAATTAATAAGTACATTAAGATCTGAAAGACAAGAATGTGGAAAAAATGTAATATAAAAAAATAATGCCTATTTCTTTTTATTGAAGTGCTTTATAACACGTTGGAAATATTGGATTGAAAACTATAGATACTGATAAAAATAAAAATTGTGGACAAACTGAGACCTACGGGCAATGATGGTAGAAACACTTTTCTCAAACAATAAGTGACAAAGAAGTAGGGTAGATGTAAGTGAAGTATGAACAAAGGGTAGAATTCTTCCCAGAACACAACTAGAAGGGGAGGGGATCATTCTTATAAAAGAAAAAAAAATCACTCAGGTGACACGAATGTAGAGTGTACAAAATTTGAAAAAAAAAACTTCTTTTACTACAAACATAAGAAATTGATAATCAATAAAAGCATATTTGAGAAAAAGAAATGCAACAATAAGAAAAAAGGGGTCTTGAAGAAAATGACCTTGAAAGTATTTTTGAAAATTCGATATTTGCTCTACATATCCTTTATAAACACAAAACAATTTTAGATAAAAATTAAATTCAGCTGTAAAGTGAAAATGATGATAAATCATTGAATTGAGAATGTTTGAGAATATGTCTTCTCTTTTTGTTTTCAAAAAAAATATTTTGAGATAATCTTTTAGTATTTTAAAATTAAAACAATAAATGTATCTTTACAATGAGAAACCAACTTTTTATATCTTTTTCTTTTTGACTCAATTGAACTGAATAATATTATTCACATCACTTTACTGTAATCCACTTATGTGGCATCTTACGTAAATAAGAAATCTGTTAACACAATTTTTTTAACATGATTTTGCCAGAATGTGGAATAAACATCGGAATAATGTAGATATATTTGGAACATCTGTCACATCTTCAAAAGACTTTTTCCATGTCTTGAACCATTTTTGGGGGTGATAAAGAAGCAGCATCTTAAACAGCTGAAAGGCCCTCACATGTTCTTTTAAATTCAAGCTTGAATCATTTACTGGTCAGACCTTTTGAATGCATCCTCTGCCATTACCAGGAACTGTCATTTAGAACATGATAATCTATTAACCCCTTGCGTACCATGTCACCACTACTGGATACATGCTATGTATAGGGTAAAATCCCATTTGTAACCTCATGGGGATACATGGCTTCTTGAGGTGTACAACCACAGTATGGAGACATCATAAGGTAGATTTTCTTTTATTGGGATTGTATAAAAACATTTTGGATTCATTTTGTCGGAAGTTCACTGAAGGAGGGAGGGGGGAGGTTGCAAAATGTCTGTGTGACAAAAATTTGAAAAAAATAGGAATATTAAAATAACAAATCTTTGGGACATTTCTGGAAATGTTCCTTGGAACAAAAAGCTTTTTTACGTGCATTTCATGAGTGTATTGCCATTTTAGTTTTTTTTTCAACATTGTAGCACACCCGACAGCGTCGTAACGTCAAGGTCAGTATGCCCAGATATCTGATTTGCGCGTGCGCTAGAGAACACCGTCTGGTATACAAGGGGTTAAAGTATCAAAGCATGGTAGATTGATGCTAATTAAACACGTCCTTTATTACAACAAAATATCGCAGATATCATGATATGTTCGATACTCTGAATATCGGCCAATATTGTTAAGATATTATGACAATGTTGTTAGGCTTTTTGTGCTACGAGGCACCAATAATTTGTGCCATGTGTAATAAAATAAAGGAAATGAGTCGATTTCGGACAGTTTGAATTGCCCCAAGCCATTGTTTCCTGCTGTTGTAATGCCACTTGGTCAAAACAAGCCGAATGAGCAGAGCTGTTTCAATTCAGGCAGAGGTGTGCACCTTTCGTTGTGAACGAGCACCGTTCAGGTGAAAGGACGACTTTGCTTGAACACACACGACACAACCCCTTTTTAGGGGGTGGTCGAAATTGAGTCAAGTCAGAATTGAGATCTAAATCAGAGACCAACTTAGCACTGATTCAGTACCCTCAGAAGCATCGTTTTGTTATGGGAACTTAGAGGACTTTGCAGTTACGAACTATTGAACGTGCCCCCACTACCAACACGGTGGTCTTTGGAATAGACTAGGACAGGTTAGGACTTTTCGGTTACGTGACTCTACCAACCAGGCTACCGTGGCCCATCATTGTTTCCTAAAGTAACGTATTATTTCGCTTACTTATGTTTCTCAGCAATAAGTATTAACTTTTCACAACATTCCTCGCATTCCTTCCATTCCATTTTCGCAACATTCCTCGTCTAAAAAATTGGATTTATGGAGGATCTGAGATACATTTCAGAATGGATTAATCATACAAATCACATTCGGTTTTTTTCCCGACAATTTGTTTTGGGGGGGGGGTATCCTTTTCGTTATCATTCCTTTTAATCATAGGTTCCCAACGTGGGCGATAACGCCCCCTTGTTGGCGTTTGAGGTTTTCAGGGGGGTGGTAAAAGATCAAGAGAAAATTAGGGGGCGTTGACATTACCCGGAGGGTCATGGAAAGATTAACAAAATACAATCTAAAAAAGACTTCCAAATTCGATGTCTTTAAATTTTCAACAAAATACTTTTTAATAAAATTAAGTATGCATTTTGATTGTTCTCTAAAATTGTCAGTTTATTTATTTAACAAAGCAATAGTTTATTATGGCTTATTTCGTATCATCAAAACCCCTGTCTGTCCTTATAAACAGTAAGCTAAAACTTTTTTTAAATAAAGAAGAAATTTGAAGCGTTTCATATCCAACAATTTTCTATCTTTTAGTAATTATTTTAAAATTTAATTCTTGTTTACACCATGCACTATGCTCACTCTTATTTTTCTGGAGTGGGAGAGGGGGGTGGTATTGAAATATTCACCAGAAAAGGGGGAACCAGTTCAGAAAAGGTTGGGAAACTATGCTCTAAATGATGTTTGGATACTTTCTAAGGGTCCAATAACCATAGAGATTGCTGAATAGATTTAAAAAAAAACTTTTTTAGACATTACATTCACCAATACAAAATTATCATTTCGTTTTGATCAGTTCACCTCACAATTTTATACTTAAGAATCTGATGCTGGTGGAATCTGGTTAATTATCTGGTTAATTAATTAAGAATCTGGTGGTCGGATGCATGCAAGAAGGAGAAGGAGCAGCTAGAGTCACATGGCATTCTGGATTCATGGAATAGACTTTGTTGCCCGTCACATGACCCTGTACACGTGTGTGTTCACTTCGAAATCTAGCGAGAGCAGTCTGATCACTCCTGTTGTCAGCCCCAACTAAAACAGCTTTAGAGAGTCTTGGGGTAAAAATCTCACAAAATTAGAACTGATTATATGTCCTTAGAGAGATTATATCTGATTTATTGAATATATCTTATGGCATATTCAATATGAACACAGCCTTATGAACAAAGCCTTATCTATGATGATGTGAATGATATTATAATAAAGAGACCATTCAGTAAATCTAAGAAAATATTTTGAAATAGCGTGTCTAAAATTTATTTTTGAAGAATATAAATAAAATAATTTCTCCCTGAGTTTATAGTTTTTAAATCGTAATCGCAAGAAAAATAATTCGGTATTTTACAATTAACCAATCTCAAGTGATTGTCAAGACAAAATGTTTATAGCATTATTTCGTTTCGTTGCCAGCATTTAGTACTTTAACCCGCCTTTAATGGAGTTTAATCTTTGATACTAATTAATTAAAAAACTATGTTTTGATATCATACAATACATCATCAATACATGATACAATACATCAGAAATTGAATACATCATTAATACATGATATAATACACCAGAGTTCCCTGATATATGTGATTTAATGTGGTTTTAACCCTTAATTAGGGGTGTGCGGTCTGTGAGACCACTAGCGATGGATGTTCACTCAACCCTATTCTAATTTTAGCTTAATTGAATGGATTGATCCTGTAGCTTCCTGTCTCATGACCTTCAATACATCTGCACTTTTCAAGCGATTTCAGCAGATGTTTTTTTTAAATAATTCAGTTATTTCTTTTACCGTGGGTACTGAGACCGCACCTCCTCGTGAGCGTCACAGTGATAAACAAGGCTTAGCTGATGGAGAGAGCTTGGATTCCGAAATATCTTCCATTTCACTGATTCCATTATGAAGCAGTGTTCCAGACACTTTGAAATGAAGCAGAAAGTGATTTTAGTGATACGGATAACTGTGCAGAAGAATTTTCCAATAGATCGTCCCATTCAACTGATTCCAAAATGTATGTTCAAACATCATAAATTTTTCTAGTGATAATGCTTTTTGAAAAATTTTTAAAATATATTAATATACCAAGAGATATAAACACAGAATTTACACTGAAGTGACAAAAGTCATGGGATGACTGTTAATATCGTGTCGGTCCTCCTTTTGCCCGGAGAAATGCAACAACTCGACGTGTCATGGAGTCCACAAGTCGTTGGAAGTCCTCTGCAGGAATATTGAGCCATGCTGTCTGTATAGACGTCCATAATTGTGAAAGTGTGGATGGTGCAGGAGTTTGGGCACGAACAGACCTTTCGATGATGTCCCATAAATGCTCGATAGGATTCATATCGGGCGATCTAGGTGGCCAGATCATGCGCTGGAATTGTTCGGAATGTTCTTCAAACCAATCGCGAACAGTTCTGGCCCGGTGACATAGCGCATTGTCATCCATAAAAAACCCATCGTTGTGTGGGTACGTGAATTCCAGGAATGGCTGCAAGTGATCTGCAAGCAGTTGAAATAACCATTTCCCGTCAATGATCGGTTCAGTTACACCAGAGGACCGAGTCCATGCCATGTAAAAACAGCCCACACCATTATGCAGTCACCACCAGCTTGAACAGTGCCTTGCTGACAGTTTGGGTCCATGGCTTCGTGGGGTCTGCGAGACACTCAAACTCTACCATTAGCTCGTAACAACTGAAATCGTGACTCATCTGACCACGCCACGGTTTTCTACTGGTCTAGGGACCAGTCGATATGCTCACGAGCCCAGGAGAGTCGCTGCAGGCGATGTCTTGCTCTCAGTAAAGGCACTCGAGTCGGTTTTCTGCTGTCATAGCCCAAGGAAGACAAATTTCGCCGCACAGTCCTATCAGACACGTCCCTCGTACGTCCCACATTGATTCCTGCAGTTATTTGACGAAGTGTTGCGTGTCTATTAACATTGACCGTTCTACACAGACGTCGACTGTCTTGGTCGTTAAGTGCAGGTGGTCGCCCACTGCGCTGTCCATGATGGGATGTGATGCCTGAAATTTCATACACTCTTGATACTGTGGTTCTCGGAATGTTGAATTCCCTAACGATATCCTCAATGGAATGACCCATGCGTCTAGCTCCAACTAACATTCCACGTTCAAAGTCTATTAATTCTCGTCGTGCCGCATAAATCACGAAAAACCTGTTCACATGAATAACTTGAAAGCAAATGAAAGCTCTGGAAAACGAACTGCGCATTTATACTTTTTCGCTGCGATACTACAGCCATCTGTATATTTGCATATTGCTATCCCATGACTTTTGACACTTCAGTGTATAAGCTGATTTTTATAATATTCTCTTAACCTGTAAGTTTGAAATGCCCTCGAAAACCCTTCTATAAAATTGACACAAGCCGATAAAATAGGACATATTTTATCCATTGTCAATTTTTTAAATTTTTTATATAATTGTTGAATTTTACATTATATTGTTTTCTATACACCTTTATATACTGGAAAAATAAATATGATTTAAAAATTATAAAGTAATGTTTTTTTAAGAATATTATTTATTGTAACATATTGAGAAGAAAATGCATTTTCCAACGCATTTACTTTTTTCAGTGATAAAATACTTTAAAAAATTTCTAAAACATATTTATAAAGTAAGAAAAATGTCTGCAGAATATATTGGCTGATTTTCAATCCAATACTTTCATTAGAAAATTTGATTCGAGTGTAAAGAAAATGCCTCCCGAGTTGAGGGATAAAACTTACGATAGAAATGTTTTAAAGAAAAATAAATGATTCAAATAGAATATGTGCTGCCATCTATGTGTTAATAAATTAACAGAAAGTGCTAATAAAATAAACATAATTATAACGAATTTGGTTCCAATGAATCCAATATCATCTTATTTAAATTGAAAATTTCAAATTCTTTATGAAATACTGGTTAATGAAATATTTCATAAAAGCTCTTACTTTTAAGAAGAACTGAAATAAAATTTAAGTTAACCATATAAATATAAAAATATTATAATGCATATATTGTAATAAGCATGACCTAAACCGTTTAATTAATAGACAACCAATTCATGTAATTAAGGACTGGGTGAATTATCTTAAAAAATTAGAGGAAAAATGTTAAATCTTGTCCGATATGTAGTAAAATAAATTTTCAACTGGAATATATATACATTGTTTTGCCCAAATTATAGTGAAAAAGGTTAGTTAATATAATCCACAACCACACAGAGCTTGCCATCCAAATCATTTGTTTATTTCTACTGTTGCCATTCACATAAAACCTAACTTATCTTTCCGTAACAAAATCATTTCAGTACAAGTTGAGTTGTTTCATTTAATATTATAAATTTTTTCGAACATTTAAATTATTTTAGTTTAAACTTACATATTTTAATTACATCTCATCGTAATGATAAGAATACTTGTTAAAGTCGCGACATACATAATAGAATTAAATACTTTAGTATATACTCAATTAAATGCACGAATTGTTTAAATATAATAATGCAACGCATAATCGTTTTTAACATAGAAATACCATAACAGAAGAAAATCTAATATATCCTGAAATCTAAATACTTTTTTGATGCCCTCATTAAAAAAACTGATGTTTATTTAATTCTAGGAGTTTTTCTCTGAATTTATATAGAAGATGGCTACAACGTGTTTTTTTGAAAATTATAACATGTATTATATGTTAGAATAGAATGCAAAATTTTTAAGTATTAAGAGGAAACATATAATAACTGGAATAGAAATAAATTTTAAATCTAGATTTTTTTTCTACTACATCATCCTATTGGTCGATCTTATAAATTCGACATTTTTCGAATCGATTTATTATTCGATAAATTCGATATGGTTCGAATCGATTTATTTTTCGATAACTTCGATATTGTTAGAATAGATTTATTTTTCGATAAATTCGATCTTATAAATTTGATCATTCTTCTCTTATGTTCTATTTTGTTTAAATTTGACAATTTATAATTTTAAAAAAAATCTAGTGAAATAATTTAGAAAATAATTTTTCTTAACTATATGAACTTTAAAAAAAATTATAAAGCAATTTTGAGTCCTAAAAAAATTTGACATTGTTTTCTTCGTATTTCTCTCTTTTACACTAGTAAATAATAAGTCCTTCAAAATCTAACAAAGTTTTGTTCGAAACAAAGCTTTGAGAATAAATTAAATCCACAACAAAGATAAAAATTATTTTAATCTCGAATGTCAGTAATCGAAAACAGCTTTCTCACTCCAGTAGACAGATTGAATACCCCAATACTGTTCCGCATTGCAAAACTTAATGAATCTCTCTGCATGTCAAATATTTCATTTTGACGATGTTTAATTCATTCAAATGAATTTGTTATGACTTTTGATATTCCTCTGACAGGAGAACAGCAGTGTTTTATTACCCTTGGACTTAGAGGATTCGCTGCTATTTTGCGGAATGAGCTTAACTTTGTGAAAGCAATTTTAATGTGGCATTTCTTGATATTCGTAATTGTATTAAATAAAATGATATATGGCAGTTGAAACAAAAGTAACATGGTTGAATATGACGAGAAATTAATGAATAAGTTTTGAAAATTGTACTCAAATATTTTTTTATATTTCAGAAGATTTCCATGTCTATCCCGGATAACATAAATTCAAGCGTAATTATTTCGTTGTGCGATATATTTATAATCAATGGCTAATTTTTCTTTAATTAATGAACCTAAAATGCAAAGATTATGTTTAATTACATTATATTTTGAATTTGAAAGAAATGAAAAATTATTTAGAAAACAAACAGATTCAGGATAAGAAAATTGATACGAAAGTTGCATAAAAATTAACACTCAAGATTTAAATTATGATCATTGACGAATAAACGAAGCTCATTTGGGTAATGCGTGTTATACACTATGGGCCAGAGAAACTTATTTGAAAAAACTCGCGAACGGTGAGTTGGTGGGTAGTTGCTCGTTTACATTCACATACCATAATGTTGTTCGATATTGTTACGAACGCGTAGTTTTGCTTTTCCACTCTGATACTGTCATCGTAAGGAAGACAGATTTACAGTAATATGTATTAGATAGTGAATAGGTGTGACGTCAGAGGTCGAAAGGCTTGGCGACAAACTTGGCGATTGTTTGGCGATCTTGCGACGAGTTTGGTGACAAAATGAAAATTACCCGAAACATGGAGAATTTTCCCTATCCGTTCACTAGAAGCCGAAATACATTTGGAATGTTTCTGATTGGTCCAGAAGATGTTAGCCCCGCCTCTCGGCCGTATATATGAGGGCCAGCCATCTGAAGCGGCAGTGTGTGAGTCACGTCATAGCTCAGCAGCGGAGAAAATGGAAAGAAGACCTGAAGAAGAATCAAGCGAGAAGCAGCAGATTTGAAGAAAAAGAAAAGGAGAAGACCTAATAGAGAGATCTTGAACTGAGGAGTCCTCGACGGAGGACTGCTGTGGGGCATATACTGGCGAAGCCTGCGTCGTATGTCGTAGTTTGTTGTGTCGCCGTCGAGAACTTAGCTGTCCTTAGCTAACTTAGTTAGAACTGAACTGAGGAGTAGTCCCGTTGTGGGAAGTAGTGAGTGGGCAGCGGAGGCAAGAAGAGACAGAGGAATAGTTTCAGCCTATTCTGGAGAGACCAACGTGGTGTATAGTGAATCCCTTAAAGATTCCCACTCCGGCTGAATCCTGTCTGGCCGCTTTGTGAGCTGTGGACATTGTCACTGCGGAATTTTTGCCTGTGGACTACTATCTGCAGTGTGCTGTCCTGTGTGTTCGTCTCGGCTGTTATCGTCTGTACATAGTTGTGCTGTCAATATTTGTCATCTGTGTGCTGTACTGTCTTCGTCCTGTAAATAAATGTCTGTGTTGTGTCGTCTACTAAAGGATTGATAATTGTGTGTGCATCACCATCTCCTCTCACACCCTACACAACCCCTATACAAGGTAAAATAAGAACGAGATGGATTTTAGGATATAGGAAATCCTTAACAATATTATATGCGATGTCTGTATTTTGAATTACCCATTAATAAGATTTTGAACTACGTCGGCTATTTATTCAATATTGGAACAATAATTTTCTGATTGATTTGCTTCCTACTCAAAACACCATAATGAAAGTATTATTTGATTGTATCTCCAATACATAAATATTGAATCAATTTTCGCATTTTGTCACCAACGTAACAGCTTCACGATCAGCTTTCATTTTCAAAATGCCAGATTCTAGATGGCTTATTCGTATTTTTTTTTTCATCTGATAACGCTGGACTTTATACTTCTTTTTAAAAAGAAATTACGTCATTCGAAAATATTAAACAAACAGTAACGCTGTTCAGTAGTGTTGCCACAAATGATGTGTCAAATGTGTAATTAACTATAGTATATTTTTAATTCGTTTGTCGTTAATTTAGAATTTGTTAAAAATTGGCTTTTTTTCATCACTTATTCGTTAAATGCAATTTAAATACTTGATAATAATTTTCATTTAGATTGTTCAAACAATAATGTTGAAACGAACTTCAATGGTCACAGGAGTTATGAGTTACGTGATTCCCTACTCACCAATCGGAAAACAAAAGAAACGCAATTTTATATTAAAAAACTTTTATAAAATCGATAGATTCGAAAATTCATCACATTTTACGTATTGTAATGCGAGAAAATCATTTATTCCTATCACTGTTTATTATGGAATCAATTGGTGATTACATTATCAACTATGAAGATGCTGAGAAATCGGTGAGAAGCTCTTGTTTGTGAATCGGAAAAGTATAAATTACCCAAAGCGAGTAATTCTTAAAGCAATATTTACAAAAAAAAATTGTACACGTTATCAAAATTAGGGAAATATTCCTAACATATTTTATATATTCCATTATATTAGAAATAAACACATTTTTTTACACTCACAACTTTAGTTCAGTAGTTAAAAGCTTTCATCATTTTGAAATTAAAATATCTAATTTAAAAAATTGATTCTTTTTTTTTAGGTTTGTAAAGACGGAAAATCATAAATGAATTTACACCCACTTTTCATGAGCTAGAAGTTACATATTTTGGACATATGTATAATATTGAAGATAATATAATATTTTAATTTCAATATTTATTTTTTTCGTGTATGTTTCACTAATTTTCACTAATCAATTTTGGGACTTAAAATGATCGATTACATATGCTTGCGACGTAACCTTTTTGTGTTTTTGAAATGATAATCTAGATAAAGAATTGATAATCAAGGATTGAAAAGTATACATTTATTCAAATAAAAAATATTCCTTTTTGGAGCAGTAGTCAAAATATATTTTGAAATGTTGTTTACATTATAATTTCTCTGACAGTATCAATTTAACAAAAAAACATATTCCAGGATTCTATTAAACTGTCATAAAAATTGCATGATTATCTTCTATTAATTAATTGAAGTGGAAAAAATGCAAATGTTAGACATTTTAGACATTTTTTTTTTCTGTTACAAATCTCTACATTTGTGGGAACTCTGAGGAATCGCTTTCTGCTCTCAATTGTTTGAAGAGTAAACATTTCCCCAAGAGATACAGACACTATGTACACATTGCTGTGTACGATGTATCGAACGATCAAAGAACGATGTATCGATCAAAATGATTTTTGCGTGTTTCATCAAGAATTAGGTCCATTTGATGGGAAGTTCGATATGTTTTTCGGCAGGCACTGACTCCTATTGGCTGAAGGGAGACGGCATGGGATGTCTCTTATCTTTCAGCTCTTGATCGGAGGAAAACGCCATGATATAGATTTAAAGAATCGTCTCAACAAATGAACTAATGATTAATCTATACTAATAATAAAGCTAATAATTATAATAAAGTACTAATAATAAAGCTAATACTAATAATAAAGTAAATAATTACATTTTATGTAGCTTGAGTCAAACAATGCAACGATGAATAATGAGTTTTAGATTTCTTTGCTCTGTGAGCCATATTTTACAAAATATTTTTATTAATATTTTAAATAAAAGTTGCTACATCAGTCAGTCTTCAAAATCAATAATTAAAACGGACTGATTTATAAATTTAAAGAATATTATTTGGAAAACGTATTCTTTTAGAACTTTACGCCCATCATCTTAAAGAAAATATTAATTTCAGGCCAATCAATGCCGGAATTACTTCCAAGGCTAATGAATATGTGATTTAATTGAAAATTTTAGAACGCATTACTCATAGCGAACCAGCTGGTAGCCAAAGGCGGCTGGTAAGAAATATTTAAAGTTTTACCTCGTACCCTAGTAGCACACAAATATTGTAAAATATTGATCATTATTCACAATACTGTTTAATATTGTTGTTGGTATTGTTACCAATTGCACTTAACAATCCCGCCGGCCGGTAGTCATCGATTTAAGCCTACTTGAGCATTCCTTGTTTTTCAGTTGCACCAACTAGGTCCGAGAATTTCGACTTAGTTACTTCATGATTCACATTCGCTTGCACAATCTCTTTTTAGAGGGGGGCACATTCACACTATTCACAGATAGAACACAGAATGCCCGAACAGGGACTTCAACCCGGGAAGTCCAGATCGTGGGGAAGATACGCTACCCCTATGCCAGGACGCCGACTTAATATTGTGGAAAACTGTTTAATATCGCACAATAATGTACAATATAGTGCAACAGACTGTACTACCTAGGTAAAGTATTTGCCCTTCATAGAGCAGACAAAAATTGATGGGGTGTTTGCTTAACCATTCCATTAACTTTATATAAGTTCCATAAATTTTATATATTATTATTCCATTAACTTTATATAAGTCCATTAACTTTATATAAGTTCAAAGTATTCAGTTTCAGTTTTCTTATAAATTACTGTGCGAGAATAATACTGAAAATACTAAAGTCTTTAAAACATTTTTATAATAGATTTGTTCTTATATGTGCACCGTGCATTTATTTACTAAGCTACATCACATTTTATGTAAAATTAGCAAATTTCAATGGGTGTTTAAGAGTAGAAAATAAAATTGAAATATTTAAAAAGCAACTTTATTATTATCTATTAAATGAAAATGAATATCTCAAGCACCGTTGCTTTTATACGCAATTGTTGTTGAGTGTTTTTTTTTTACCTGATTTGATAAACTAAATTAGAAGAATTTCTGAACCTGCTGTGTGTGGTTCATGCAAATGATTAGGCCCTCAATAACTTACAATAAAGTTGCAAAATAATCACATAGAAATTTATCAATAACTTGCAATAAAGTTGCTCCATAACTTACAATAAAAATGCTCAATAACTTATTTTCTTGAGGTTTGCAGACATCTAATAACGAAGCTATTATCCAGATCTTCTTTGAAAAAAGCAAGATCCTATAGCTCTAATGGGTCAACTTCGTATCATTACAGCATATTTTGATTCTATTTAGTTGATCTATTATCGAGCTATTGGGAATATATCATTGACCATAGATTGAATTATTTTCTTTCTTTCTGAATTTGCAGAAAGGAGTCATCCTGTATTCAAAATGACTTAAATTTCACATGAATTTAAGTGACCGAAAATCAGAGAAAAGCAATATATTTCATTTTACAAAATTTGTTTAAAGTTAATTCCAGAAAGACACAGATTAGGCAAAATTGCTGTGTTATGGCTCCTAACAACTGCTATTGTCAAAGAGACTTAAACCTTTTGATAAGGTATAAAAATAACGAAAATCTTCTTCACAGTTGCATACAACGGCTGCCGATGTGCACTCCATATATCTCATGGTTTGTTTTTGTTAATAAGATTCGTTTTTTAAACCTCTTATTATTACATTTTATAACAATCCCCGTCTCCCTTAACTGATAAAATATTTCCGCCAACTGTGTTGCCTTTGTGTTTGCTCGACACATTTATATAACCAGATGTTGCAGATGTTCTCCTTTCGGGACCTGGGGCCTCTATAGCTAAAAGAACACGCGTGGAAATTCCTCGCCCAAAAGACAGTGATAGCGCTTTCAGAGACAATGGAATATCCTGACATCTGGATGCCGCTTTTCCCTATTGTAAGCGGACCCCATGTTCCAGACTTTTCGGCGTGCCTTAATTACTTTCCGACGACGGATTGACGCCCTTGGAAATGGCCCTTTGCTGGACATGATTGACCGGAAGACAAGACCAGTAGCCACTGAAGAAGAAGAGGCGGGGATTTTCTCTGGTATAAAATGCGCAGAGTTTTCTTGGAAAAGGAGACGGGTTTTTGGGAGACAGCTGGAGCACGCCCACGCGTCCGGTAGATTTGGAGCCCCGCCTGAAACGATGACTGACTGACCAACCCGAGAATTTCCAGTGGTGCTGTGTTTACTATTGAGTGGAGAACTGTTCTTCAAGTAAAACCCTTCTACTTGGACTGCTGTGATGTAAATAGCAGTTGTTTAATCAAGATAAGAACGAGTGATTCTTTGTACATATATAGGGTTGTAAAATAAAGAAGTGTCAACGGAATTCTGTATTCTTCGAACTATTAAGATCAAGTCATTACAATTTATTTATTGTTTCTTAATCTCTCAAAGCTAAAGCTAAAATTTGTTTGAGTATGTGTTGTTAACTTAACTAAAAATCTCAAGCGATAGTTATAGTGAATGCTGATAACAAAATAAATCCTTGCCGATTTAAATTTCGAATAAAAAACATTTGTTTGCTGTGTTCTAGCACGCAATATTTCTGAAGAATTATATTACCTGATGGCTATATTTATGGTAATGGCTCTCTAGAACATCTATAAACCAATTATTGTACCAACATTCATATGTATTGGTGATTTGATATTCATACTCGAATTGAGCCGTGGTATTTAGGACATCATTAAGAATGAGAGATTCAAATCCTTGAAATTGTCCAATTTAAAAACGTTCTGCAAATGCACTGTATGTAGTTTTCAGAAGATCCTTGAATGAGTGTACTACTTTCGTAGCATTCGCTCTCATGGTAACTCTGTTTAATACTAGACTCGTTAAAAAATTGATTTACCATTGGATACTTATTTTTTATTAAAACTAATTTATGTTATCTCATCATCTTAGTGCCCTGAAATGTTTATAATATATTTTTATTATGCCGATTTCCTTAAGCATTTGTGTTTTAAAGCAATTGCTTAACATTTACGGTTGATGTTGGGATTTCATTTTATTTGCAATTCTTAAAATGATAGTTGTATTTATTTTTGTCTGATTTGTGATTGTTTTTTAGTATGCTCTTTATGATTTGCTTTCTTATGATTTGCTCTCCCTTCTGCCCCCCAAGATCCAGGGCCTGGTGCACCGTTCGGTGCAGAGGATGCGCCTGCAGCGGACCTTCACCTCGTCCTCCGAGTGGCGGCGTTCCACCCGGTCAGAGCCCACCCTCGGCAAGATGGCGGTGCGCGGGAAACGAGGAGCTGTGAGGCCTTTTCTTTATGTGAAGCAGTACGTGCATGTTTCCCTACACGGAATGCCCTCTCCTCGCCCGCTTTTGCTTCTTTTGCGTATGTCTTTTATATGTGAAGCAGTACATGCAGGTTTCCCTACACAGTATGCTCTAAATCGCTTCGTCTGCTTTTGTTTCTTTTGCATATGTCATATTTATCCGTGTTTCCTTTAGGTTTAGTACGTGCAGGTTTCCCTACTCAACGTTCCCTCTCCTCGCTTCGTCTGCTTTTGTTTCTTTTGCATATGTTTTATTTTTAGGTGTTTTCTTTATGTGAAGCAGTACGTCCTTGTTTCCCTATACAGCATGTCCTCTCCTTGCTTCGTCTGCTTTTTTATTTTGAATATGTCTTATTTTTATGTGTTTTTTATGTGAAGCAGTACGTGCATGTTTCCCTGAACAGTATGCTCTCTCTTCGCCTCGTCTCGGCTTGTTTCTTTTGCCCATGTCTTATTTATACGTGTTTTTTCTTTATGTGAAGCATTACGCCCATGTTTCCCTATACAGCATGTCTTCTCGCCTAGTCTGCTTTAGTTTCTTTTGCTAATGTCTTCTTTATACGTGTTTCTTTTGCGTGAAGCAGTGTGTGCATGTTTCCCTTCACAGCAGGCCCTCTCTTCACCTCGTCTCGGCTTGTTTCTTTTGCCTATGTCTTATTTTATATGTGCTGTAACTTATTTAA
Organism: Argiope trifasciata; assembly: GCA_026543055.1. Classification (NCBI taxonomy): domain Eukaryota; kingdom Metazoa; phylum Arthropoda; class Arachnida; order Araneae; family Araneidae; genus Argiope; species Argiope trifasciata. Next base: position 649,721 of record JAPMOQ010046078.1, read on the forward strand.
AAAAAATTAGCTTTTTAAAAATTATTTAAAACTATTATTTTAAGATCTATTGTCAGTTATAATACAAAATACTATAAATGCAACAAAATTGTTTGGAAATATAATACATTTTGAGACGGAGAAATATTTGTAGTAAATTTTAATGAAATTCAGCCAAAGCGGTTCACACTCTACACAAAATTGCAATGCAAAAATCCTATTGTTTTTATACACGTATAATACAATGATGAATGAAATGTACCAAAAATCTAAGAACCTTTTTAAAATGCAAAGACGTTATGAGTAAATGGGTGCTTATATATACATTTCTTCCATAAATTAATAGCCTAATTTTTTAATAACATCTAAAAATGGAAAAGTATTTCACCAACAATAAAACTTTTGGTTCATTTCACTTTGCGTATAATTTAAAACGCGTGTTTAAATTTATATGCAAATATTTCCATTAGTTTTTGAGATATCGTATTAACGGTGCAGAATTTTTATGAAAATTGAAATTAAAAAGACAAATTTTAGCTGTAAAAATTTGTGACCCTGGATAATAGATCAGGTCTATTTTTTTCTGGAAAAGATAAACTGTTTAGGAAAGAGAAAAGTCTGAACTATAAAAAATAACAATTTAAAAAAGAATTCGCCAATGTGGTCATTGTTTTTAACTTATACCTTAAGACGCTTGAATATAGTAATACCTATAAGGTGAAAATAAGATGAAAGGTATATCTATTTATGCCTTTTGCCATACTCTCGGCAAGAATTAACAGACGTTCAGAGTTAGCAGACTTTAACTCTAAACATCTTGAGTCATAAGACATTGCATTTCATAAACCGTTAGGGCATTCAACATTTTGCGGTAAGACCTAATTTGTATTATGAATTTAGGCTTTACCCATCCATGAGGATTTTTATGATTATCTGTTCATAATAATGCTCAAGGCCTCTTGAATTTCTTAATAATATAAGAAAAATGTATTACCATGGGATAATATTCTATTATTGGAATATTTTAAACTATGCATTAAATAACGATCAAACAATATTTTCCAATAGTAACTTAAAACGCTTCCTAATTTATATCTTGCTTATAAATCAAAAGTCATATAAAATTGAATGACTATAATGAATTTCAGTCCTGAGTTCAAACCAGAATCTTTGAATTATAAAAATAAATTCTTAGATTATTTTTTATGCTGGAGTTATTCTCTCTTATGAAATGAAAATACATATAATTTATGATATATGAATTGCTACCAACTAAAAGAAATAACGAATAAATTTCACATTTCAAAGAAACATTCACTTTACATAGAAACTTTGTTTCTTTACATGTACTTTTTCTTTAGAAATTATGAAGCTTATCCTTTGCTTTTTGTTTCCTGGAATATTTTTGTATCCTAAACCAAATTTTAAAAAATATATTGAACCAGTAATTTGCATGTAAAAAGGTGGAAAAATAATTCTTGAGATGATTTCTTACTTTAAAAAATGTTCTCTTAAGCTAATTATACCACAAAAGGACTTACGTCCTTTTGTGGTATAATTAGTTAAAAGACATTTCTCTCTTTGTGTTTATTCATTTGAAAAATTTCAAAAATGCTCTTTTAATCTTTTATGTTTCTGGAATGTCAAAAAATGCATGCGATCCTGAATTTTCCTTTTAAACTGTCAGTCGGATTATTGGGTTCTATTATTAAACTTCACTGAATACGAAGAATTATATAAGATATCTCTTCCAATAAAATGATATTACTTCTTTCAGATTCTCTGATTAAAAGTATGAGAGTTTATCATAGTAATGAAAATTCATTGATCATTAATTTGTTTAAATTGAGAGTAAAGTATTTAAAAATGTAAGCAATTATGTGGTATAAAATATTTTTAATCATACAGAAGTTCCAAAATTGTGTATTTAATCAAGTAGCAGTGATTTTAATGGAAATTCGGTTTTGTTTTTGAATGTTTTTAGGTAAGATTTAGCTTGTCATTCGACTAAAATAAATCTGTATTAAAAAACATTTGACTTTTTTCTCACTAAACAACTAAAATGTCCCAGAATAGTTCTAATTAAATTGCTTTTTAATTTATAATAGTAAAATTACGAAATTAAATTAAGACAACTCTTTTTCAGTTTTCGATTTTTTTTTGCAAAAACGAAACTTTTCAATGAATTAGATGAAAAATTTCATTGAAAACTTTATCAACTAATTAATTTTTTAATGCTTCTGTAATCTTTTGTAGCATTTCATCTGCCTAAAATTGTTTTTGTGCTCAAAGTAATAATGGGAATGAATGTTGGTACTATTTTTTCTGAAGGATTTTGTTCTATTAGTTCCTTTATAAAACTTAACTTATTCTTATGCTCAGGTATTTTTTAGTTAGATACGATTAACTGCATACATATAGGGTTCTACTTGTATGTTTATGTATAATTATTATAGTTGTTCCATGGCTTTAACTGCGCTTCCAAATTTTAAAATATTTTCCAATTGAAAACTTAATTTAGTAAATTTAAAATTTCATTATTTATTTTATTGATATATGTAGAAGTTTTTTTCGAAGTGGTTTTTTTCTTTTTTTGAAGTTTATATTCGTGGAAATAAAATTTTGGAATTGAAGATACAAAACATATACTTGCAGTTACTTAATGCAAAAATCTTTCATTAAATTATTTAAAGGAATTTATAAATTTCAAGTATAAATCCTTAATCATAAATTTAAAATATTTTTTAGATGTTAATTATAATTCTTTGCATGCTGTGATTCCACCGTTGACTAAAATAGTAGATGCTAAATTATGCCAAAAATGTACCACAAAAACTAGGAATTATTTAACGATTTCTGAAGAACAACGCAGCTAAATTTATAAAAATTTCAACAGCCTTCTTCCGATTACGAAATTTAAAAACAGTGATTTTGCCTCAGTGAATAAGAGACAATTTAAAAAAAAATTTGACTTGATTTTTAGGTATAAGTGTCAGATAACAGATAAAGATTAGAAAATTATATTTGACATCAAATTTATGTTTAACTTACGTTAAGTATATTAAAGAATTTTAATTCTTGAATTCTTTTTTTAAGTTATTCTATTCATTTTCTGTCATTAATCTCATTTGATATTTGGTATCACAATAATAGAGAAAGTGGTGTTTAAAGCGTAATTTATCATAGTTATTTAATTATTTCACTAATTTCAACACAATACAAGCATATAAGTGAATCTTTACCAATTCTTTCCAAAATTAATCTGGGACCTATAGATTCAAACAAAAAAATGAATTAAGCTTTTTCGAATCGCTCAAAAAACTGTAACTATTTTAAACAATGAAAGAAGTGATAAATAAAAATATATAATCTCGTTGTCAGATTTTAAAATTTATAAAGGAAGAAAATTTTGATTTTCAAAGAATCTTCTCAATAATTTGAGAATGTTCAAAATAGTTTAAAATATTAAATATTAATAATAAAAATATTAATATATTACAAATTAATTATAAATGTTTAAAATATTAATATATAAATTGACAGAAGTTTACAATGCAGTATTTCGTCAGAGTCTTTTTAGAGAAAACACATGAAGTTATGAAAATTCTCACTAAATGCTCTACGACCTCAAATTTCTTCCAGATTAGTTAGTTACATGGCTTTTTAATATTTTTTTAAGATTATCTTAAAACATAATCTCATTTAATAAGGCCATATCCTAAAAGTTAAATGGATTATTAGTCATTCAAGAGGTAGTAATAAACATAATCTCAAACAAACAACTGATAATTAAAATATGCTCTAACAGCAATTTTCAATTTTTAAAACATTTATTAATGGCTTTCAAGGTTTAAATATTATGATGTGCATTAAATTTCTTGTCAAAGCAACAGAGTTTTTTCTCCATAAATACTTATCATTTACATTTAATTAAATAACTTGATAAAATCTTAAACATTATCTATCCATTATTTGTTTTTATAATCGAATCAGAATATTTTAAGTTCTCAGATTCCCCAATCTGTTATGCACCGATATTTTTTAATAAATAAATTATTCGTTATTATCGGGGAATAGTCTGGAATTTGGTAATCTTATGTTTGTAAACCTGGAATTAACATACTTGACATTTTTGCTTTAATTAAGAGTATTATGTGTAATCAGCTAAAATCCTTTTAATATGTTATAATCAACTTTTTTAAGGGGAAGATAAAAAAAAAAGATTTTAAAAAATTCAGAACAAAACAAATGATAAACTCTCTTTACTTTCATTTAGTATGTTAAGAATTAATTGATTTCTTTTATAAATTAATTTGGAATAAACTTCTTTTATAATTTAATTTGGAATTCCAAATTAATTTAAATTAATTTGGAAAATAATTTTTTTTCAGTTTATTAATATTTACAAGAAAATATATATACCAAGAGTATCAAATACGCTATACATATATTTCAAATTATAATCAAGCACAATATATATATACCACTTTAAGAAATCTTTTTCAAAATTTATCTCAACATTGAAAAGCTTCAAAATTTCAATAACCATTATATCAATTGATTTTGAAAGCTTTCCGAGGTTCATAAAGACAAGAAATTCAAAAATAGAAGAGGTTACCATATTTTGATAAACTGCTTTTCAAATTTAATCATTTCTATGAAAATAAACAAATCAGGTAGTCCAAGATACTCATAAATGAATTTTCTTGAAACCAGATAATCAAAAACATTTCATCAAAAGCATGGCTCCTTTGATAATTTGAACAATCAATCTTTCATTAGGGACTTTGTAAGGAGTTTAAAATCCTGTTGACATCATAGCATGACACTATCAAATAAGTCTAATAACTTTTAGAATAAACAATCCTCTTCTCTAGCTTTCCTTGTGATTTCAGACATATGCTCATTAAACTTCTTGAAGATGGGAATAGTCCATACTAGAGATAGACGATTCTGGAGGTAGAATGTCGGTTTTGGCATTAAATTATTGGTAGTTCAAGGAGTAGATCCAATAAGCATATAAGAATAATGCAAATCACTTCAGACTTACGCGGGTCAAACTACATAACTCTAGATTGGCGTTGAAGATTAGGGTATGGAAATTGGCTTAATTATCGCCCTCATTATCTGGCAACATTTTGGAATCATCGCACGAACATTCTTGAATTACTTTAAAGTCAAGCATTGACTTTTTAAATTTTGACTTCATTACATTTTAGGAGAACCAAAACGCGAATAGTTATTGTTAAATTATTGTTGTTTTTAATGACACTTGTCATTTACAAGCCCTCTGATCGCTGTCAGAGATTTTAAGCCTAAATTAGTGTCCCTTGCTTTTTATTCAGTAGCACCAACTGGGCCAAGAGTACGACTTAGCCAAGAGTACGAAGCCAGGACATCGATGTTATTGTTAACTTTGATATGTCAAATAAGTAATTTGTTACCTTTTAATTTTTGATTTTTAAAAAATAGAATTCAAAACTACTTATTTTCATGAAAAAAAGGAAATACAATCACTCATAGTTGTCCCCTTTTTCTTACTAGTGACAGACTTATTTTCACACAAAAAAAGAAAAAAAATCACTCAATAGTTGCTCCTTTTTTTACAGGTGACAGATTTGATGCGCCGATCCGTGCACCGCATGCGCCTGAGGTACTCCCTTAACGCAAAACCTTCTTCAGTGACTCTTTCGAACCTGTCCGATTTGCCAGTGACACTGACTCGGCCAGACCACAACAATGCACAACCAGATGCTTTTAACACCAGGCACACCCTAAAGAGAGATTCCTATTCTATTGAAGAGATATCAGACGTATTTTGAAGCGGCAGCGACAGTAGCATGATGACAGCAATGGCATAAATCTGTCGTTCGGAAGTAGCAAGGCACGATTAGTGCAATTCCTGTTCACGTCATGCTCGGAACATAATCCAAATTTTATTGTTTGGAAGCATGAAAACATGATTACACTAATTCCTATTTATGCCGTGTTTGGGACATAATTCAAATTGTTTTGTTTCGAATGCAGCAAAACATGATTCCAGTGATTCATGTTTATGCCATGCACCAGATATAATTCAAATTTTATTGTTGGAAGCATCAAGACACGATCCTATCAATTCCTGTTATGCCCGTATTTCAAATATTATTGTTAGGAAACATCAAGACACGATCCCATCAATTCCTATTTATGAACTTTATCCAAATTTCATCATTCGGAAACAGCAAGACATGATTCCAGCGATTCTGGTTCATGCCATGATCCGGACATAATCCGAAATTTTGTCGCTTGAAAACCATTAAACACGAATCCGGCAATTCTTGTTCATTCTATTTTCGAGTATTTTAAACTTTATTATTTGGAAGCAGCAAGGCACGATTCCAGCAAATTCCTGTATATTCCATGCTCAGAACATTTTTTTGCAAAGAAAGACAATTAAATGCCAATGAAATATCTTGTACTTTTTATGTCAATACTATTTTATGGCTTCAGTATTGGTGTTTCTTATACGGATTGAGAAAATTTTAACAAGAATGAAGATGGTAATTCTAAAGCACAGAAGATGACAATTTTTTCTCCTTTTTTCCATCAAAAAATAGCAGATACTGCTGTTTTTCAAACTGACGAACGACATGGATATTCAATTTTTTCTGAATTGTTGAAAATCTTATTAGAAGGAATTGATACATGGTGAGTTATTTGCAGAAATGAACTTACATTTTCTATTTCCTGTCATCAGTTGTACAGAAAAGTGATGTATTTTCCACATTCATTTATGGAAAGGATTTTTCAATGAACTCTATTAAAATATAACAATTTTGACCAAATTTAATACTTAAAAGTATTTATTCTCATTTCGTTAATAAGGACATATAAATTTCTTTGTTGTTCCTATTGTATCTTTTTGGACAAAGTACGGAAGTTTATTCGTCATATTTTCAGAATTGAATTATTCCTCATGAAAATTCTTAGGAACTATTATAATATATTTCACCTTTAAACCGTCATGTGTCTTCATGATTTTCCAGTATCAAATATTGAAATGATTAATGATGGTGGAATTTGTAAGGATTGTATTAAAATAGTCTGTGGATTTGATTTATTCATCAAGTCATTTGATGTTGAGAAAACAATATGAAATAACATACGTTTGCTTTCATCTACTAGTCCGGCTTTTTATTTATTAATTTCAATAAAAATAGCGTTGAGTTTTTAAAGCACCTTTTTCTGATTACAAGTCATGCGATTTCTTTTATAAAGGAATATTAGTACATCAGGATTAATAATTACCGATAGATAAATAAGATGTTTTCTATTTCTGAATAATAATGCTTTTATCTATAAAAAGTAGGTCTTTTATCTAAAAAAGTAGGATAAATGTTAATTCTTCCCTTTTCCTAATTTTTATCAGTTGGAAAAGGCCATAGTTAAAATCTATCATACGAATAATTTATCAAACGAATAATTTAAATTAACTAATGTCAAAAGCCACATTCAGTGACTCAATTGTCGTAAAATTATAGAATGTCTATTTGGAGGGAAATTTCTTTACAAATTTATCTAATATATGCACAATATCGAGTATATCACTCAGATTTAATTAGTAGGATTCTATATGTATTTCTACCAAAATAAAAGAATTGTAGATTCATTTATTTTTATAAGTTTTATAAATGACTGTATTTAATAAATTTTTGGTCTTTTTAGTCACATTTCTGGGCATTTAATAAAAATCTTTAATACATTTATTTTTTATTAATATCGTAAATCGTACATAGTAAAAATATTTTTCTATTTCATTCATTTCTGAATTTTTAACATAAGATTCAGAAAACTTATTTAAAAGAGGAAATAAGATATAAATATAATGTCTATAAAATTTGATTGTAATTTAAAATATTACAATATTTTATTAAATATTAATGACGCATTATTTTTTTTGGAGTCGGAAAGGCTGTGTTTCGTATTAAATTGCTCAAAAATTTTTTGCCACTTTCTGTTTGCTTGGTTTAAAATGCAGTTATTAGGCATTAAATTCTTGCCTGGTTGTTATTTTCTAAAAGGCAGTGATTTCATCAATATTTGTCTATATTTACCAACCACAGTGGTTTAATAACGCTCGTTTGATGTTGGTGTAAAATCGAAAATTGAAAATCTGTATTTTTGCCATTTAATAGCATTTATATCGGAAAGATAAGAGTGCCTTGCAAACTGCTACGCAAGTTAAAGCTTTTTACTGCACTATATCTTAATCAAATGGACAGTGCAAATAATTTGTGAAATTGAATACGTATGAATTTGACATTTACGAATAACAATGCTTAAGTAACTGATATAAGATAAATAAGATTAAATGATAAAATTTAATAAAATACTAGAAATAATCAAATAATAGATTTTGAATTCCCACTTTCATTTACTTTAGATGCTGTGGTTTTCTTAATTCTTGTATTCTCAAATGAACTTAAAACAGTATAGTTTTTCATTTCAGATTTCTATCTATAATGCAATGAAAGTGGGTTTTTTTTAAACAGTTAATAAACGCTGGTTACTATGGAAGATATGGATAATCCATAACAAAATAATGATAGCATTTAATCTATCATTTCAGTAAAACGGCCTAAAAAGTCTGAAAATTCATTATGTCCTTCCTTAAGATCTTTGCTGCTGGTGGAATTGGAACACTAATATCCATTTCTAAAGAAAAATTCTTTTGTATACTTCTGTTATATCTTTAATTTTGTATTACGCACATAGCTAGACATTTAAGTAAAATTTAACAGTGAACTGGATAGTAGGAAAAAAGATGTCGATCAAAAGTATATAGCATTAACTGATTGTAAATATCTTGCCAAAAGGATTTTTGATTTCCAATGTCTTTTAATCGTAATTTAATCGTATCATCCCTAAAGTCCTAACTGAGCAATGTCGAATTTCCATTTGTTCTATATTTTGTAAAACTCTTTAATGATATTAAAATTTAACTTGTCAAAAAGTTTGAAAATAGCATTTTGGTTAGGGTTTTTTTGTTGTAAGTCAGAATTATTCGATGAATCTGGAACACCGAGGAATAAATTTTGGAATATCACAAGGACAGAAAATGGAATTATTGAATAATTCAATAATTAACATTCATAATTAGGGAAAATCATTAAGAACAAAATGTTACCGATATTATTGTTGAGACTGTATTATTAAACAAACATTTCATAAATATTCTTTTGCAATACATTCCAAAATCAGATGAAGACATTTCGAATTTCCGAAAAAAATATGAGTCTGATGCCCTCTGTATAAGTCCCGCAGTATTAAAATTTGCTATTCATAATCGATATTATTAAATTCACTCAGTATAATTTTTTTCTTCAAAATTCTTAATTCTTATTTATCTATCGATCTGAATGACTTGAAAGTATTTATCAAACCCTTTCGTTCTTAAAATATTGTTTATATTATCTCCCTTCTTTATTTTATATAATTACAAAAACAAAAACTTCTATAACACTATTATGCATTTTGAATGTTTTATTTTTGTGCCGCCACTTTTTGTTAAGCGATCCTCAATATTTGAAAGAATTTTTATTCGCTCATTTTATTAACAAAAACCATTATAAACATGCCAGTTAAAGAACTGAATTTTTTAGTAGATAGAATTTGTGTATTTAATGTGTTAAATACTAAGATGTGAATATTTGATAAATGTTGTGTCAGTGTCAATTAAAGTGTATTGTGTAGTTAAGATAGAAATTTGCTGATTCCATTTAACATTATGTATTCATTTTATAGAAGCATAATTTTACCTGTAAGTTTCTCATGATATATTATACCTACTTCATCCATATTCAGCTATTTTTTGCCTCTTTTTAAATGCAAAATAAATAGTTCAATTTTCAAAAATCCAAGAAATACAATATTTACTTATTTCATAATATGTAAGTCATCTAAATTCATCCCATTGATCTTATAAAGTACATCGGTTTTATTGGTTGTATTTTGAATAGTTGATAGCAATTAAAGTCACAAATACTTCTTAAAAAAATTGAATGATTTTCTTTCCAAATTTTATTTACTATATGGGACAGATAATAACGATTATTCCTCCATTTTTATTTGTCTTAAATATTTTACTATTTGTAAAAGTAAAATT
>JAPMOQ010046078.1:659856-679123 GCA_026543055.1 Argiope trifasciata
ATTTGTCTTAAATATTTTACTATTTGTAAAAGTAAAATTACAAAAAAGTAACAATTTTCAATTAATATATTCCAGGAACAAGAAAGTGAAATCGAAAATGACGACCATGAGTTTTGATATTCAATAAACAGATGTGGCAATTTCATACATTACATAAAAAAAAAAAAAAAAGATTTTGAGGAACTGTGCAAGGCAAGTTTCTTCAAATTTACCTTTGCTCTCCTTCATCTTTGCTTTTTTTTTAAAGAAAAGTAACAAAAAAGTTGCCTAATTTACCATCTGTAACATAGACCTGATTTACCAACTTCAATTAAAAAAATATGGCAATTCATATTCTACTTAAAAAAGATACTCGAGGAATTATTTATACCAAGACAAGTTTCCTCATGCTTACGTCTTCTCATCTTTGCTCTTTCGAAGAGAAATAGCTACTAAATTTGTCTGATTTACCATGTTTATTGAAGATCTGATGTACTATTTTCAATAAATCATTGTGGCAATTTCATACATATGTAAAAATACACTTGAGGAACTTTTAAGGTAAATTTGTACAAGTTTAGATTTGAACTCCTTTGGCTTTTTGCAGAAAATTAGCAAACTGAAAATGGATGGAAAAAGTATAATTTGAGAATAAACAACCAAGCAAATGAATAAAAGTCATAATTTAAGTAAAAATCCATGATATAGCTCTAATGTTTCAGCTTTGGTCTCTTGTATGTCCATGTGTATCTACTACGGCGCCAAATATTATTCAGATTAGGAGTAGTTGTTTTTTCTTAAGTGTTTGCGGCAAATCGCTTCACTTAATGTATTTCAAGATGTCACACATCGAAGTTATAGATTCTCTGATTTGTGAAAATCATTATGCTAACCACGCACATAAGTTTGTCGCTATAAACTCAAAGATTGGTGCGGGAAGCCAAATTATGTATCGGAAGATATTGAGTTTTCATTATTTTTTCGATTAATCTGTTCTTTATTGAAATAATACTTTTTATATTAACATAAATCGAAATCGTTCTGAATTATAAAAAAATCCATGTTGAGTAACCATTCATTATATCGTCTTAAATTATAAGAGTGAATTGATATTTTAAACTTTTTTCCATTGAGCATAAAATTAATTTGCTTTTGTTCTATAAATTTTCTGTATATTTCAAAAAATATATTCATTAATAAAATCCAGCTGAATCTAACTTATAATGCTACTTGCGGCAAGTACGCACATCTTTTTTTATTATGAAATATTGCGAATGAAAATACATTAAGACTAATTTGCAAGAATCTCGATATTTCACTGCTTTTCATTAAGAAGCGTAAAATGATATTAGAATTTAAAAAAAGCATTTGTTTTTTGTCTATTGTCAAATTTAGCATTTAAAAGTAAGAGAAATGCATTCATTTTTTGGTCCTTAAGAATGATTCGTTTGCCACTAATACCTATCTTCTTCTAGACAATATGCTAATTATTTTATGACACACTTGATTTAACGCAACACTAATAAAACAAATATATTCCCTCAAAACTATTTGATTAAATGAATCTAGAACTACTGAGTATAGAAATAATAATCATTCTTATAATGAATGGTCTTGAGAGATGTTTTTAATCTTCACTAAGGCATTACCTTTCTAGTCCATTATATTCATTCCAAAAACGCATTTCTGCGAAAAGAGATTACAATGCAAATTACATAAATCTGGGAGGGTTTTATTAAAAATTGGTTGTGTTTTGATTCGTAATTGGAATTCTTTAAAGTGTTTTATTGCCAAACGAAACCAGAAAGTAAACTAACGTAAAAATATAATTAATTTTAAAAAAATCTTGTACGTACCGAAAATAGGGCCAAAATAAAAAAAAAACCCTGATAAACTAATCCAGAACTTTTAATTTAAATAATTAATAAATATAAAAATTACTTCGTTAACTGTTAATATGAATTAATCTAAAATGTGCATTAAGTTATAGATTAACATAGCATTGATTGTTTTGTAATACAATTAATACGTTATTAGTGTATAGTTAAAGATTAATAATTAAATATATCGTAACTTCTGATGTATTTTTTCCTCTTCAAAATTGTTCAGCATAGAGTGAATGTTACTAGCTAATCCAGTACTTGTAATTTAAATAATTAAAAATATAATCATTAAAAAATTAATTCTTTAACTGTTAAAATAAATTAATCTAAAAAGTACATTGAAATAAAGAGGAATTGAAAAATACATTGAGATAAAGATTAATAAAAAATATATATACATATTGATCTCAAATTTATTTTCTGTCTCTTCAAGATTGTATAGCATAGTGTGAATTTTACTGATCTACTATTACAAGTCACTGAAACGAGGATTTTTTAAACATGCGTTCTGGTAGAAATAGTAGTTAGATTTATACACATTTTTAATGGTATCTATTCCCATAGCTTTTATTATCTAAAATCCGTGATAGTGTAATTCATCTAATATTTAAATATATCTTTTCTTGGGTCATGTCCTCGAAAGTAGGCTAAAATAAATCTAAAGGGAAATTTTCGGTGGCGCAAGTAATAAGTAGTGCTTAACATTGATTGGATCCTTTTAAATACTTGAAAGTGTTTCATAATGAATTCTTAAATTGAAGGGTAAATTTCTAAATAGTTTCAATTAAAGGAAACATTCTCTAGGAAAAATAGCTTAGGAATTGAAAATTTCATTCAAATAAACTTTCTCAGAATGCTGCGAAATCGAAATAGATTAAGTCAAATCAATTTCTGACAATTTTGTGAAATGGATAAAAAAAAAAATTTGCACACATTTAAATTATTTTTTAATCACTAAGAAATATATGTAATATGTATCTATGCATTACTTTGTGAAAATATATATGTGTAATAAAAATGTATATCTGTGTGTATTTTAATTGTTTGTGATATATTCCGCTATGCTCACACGAGTGACATACAGTATTTTATGCCAAAAGTGAGTGTATTTTATTCATGTTGTGTAATCTTTGTATGTATGTGTTTGTGTCTTGGAATAAAACGAGTCTAAAATATTACTTTTCAGATTGCTTACTTGAATTCAAAATTTATTTAGTATTAATAAATCGGTTGACACACTATTTAAAACAATGCATCAACAAAGAATGCATCAACTTGCACTTAAGTTCAATTCTACGTTAATTGCAAACTGTGATAGACAATTCTGACAAATCACTTCAGCTACATACCATACATGGTAAATTATTGATTTTCTTTATTTATATACATTCAGTTCTCACATCTTTATTCTTTCTTACGAATTCTTCCAAAGATCATTTAAATGATAGTCCAGGAATCGAAAGAAATGAGCAATCATCAAGACAGGAAGCTGGAATGCAAATAAAAAATTATATATATATATATATATATATATATATATATACACTGAAGTGACAAAAATCATGGGATGACTGTTAATATCGTGTCGGTCCTCCTTTTGCCCGGCGAAGTGCAACAACTCGACGTGTCATGGAGTCCACAAGTCGTTGGAAGTCCTCTGCAGGAATATTGAGCCATGCTGTCTATATAGACGTCCATAATTGTGAAAGTGTGGATGGCGGACTCCATGAGTTTGGGCACGAACGGACCTTTCGATGATGTCCCATAAATGCTTGATGGGATTCATATCGGGCGATCTAGGTGGCCAGATCATGCGCTGGAATTGTCCGGAATGTTCTTCAAACCAATCGCGAACAGTTCTGGCCCGGTGACATGGCACATTGTCATCCATAAAAATCCCATCGTTGTGTGGGTACGTGAAGTCCATGAATGGCTGCAAGTGATCTTCAAGCAGTTGAACATAACCATTTCCAGTCAATGATCGGTTCATTTGCACCAGAGGACTGAGTCCATGCCATGTAAAAACAGCCCACACCATTATGCAGCCATCACCAGCTTGAACAGTGCCTTGCTAACAGTTTGGAACCATGGCTTCGTGGGGTCTGCGCCACACTCGAACTCTACCATCAGCTCGTAACAACTGAAATCATGACTCATCTGACCACGCCACGGTTTTCCACTGGTTTAGGGACCAGTCGATATGCTCACGAGCCCAGGAGAGTTGCTGCAGGAGATGTCGTGCTGTCAGTAAAGGCACTCGAGTCGGTCTTCTGCTGTCATAGCCCAAGGAAGACAAATTTCGCCGCACAGTCCTATCGGACACGTCTCCTCGTACGTCCCACATTGATTCCTGCAGTTATTTGACGAAGTGTTGCGTGTCTATTAACATTGACCATTCTACACAGACGTCGGCGGTCTCGGTCGTTAAGTGCAGGTGGTCTCCCACTGCGCTGTCCATGATGGGATGTGATGCCTGAAATTTCATACTCTCGGCACACTCTTGATACTGTGGATCTTGGAGTGTTGAATTCACTAACGATATCCGCAATGGGATAACCCATGCGTCTAGCTTCAACTAACATTCCACGTTCAAAGTCTGTTAATTCTCGTCGTGCCGCCTTAAATCACGAAAAACATGTTCACATGAATAACTTGAACACAAATGAAAGCTCTGGAAAACGAACTGCGCATTTATACTTTTTCGCTGCGATACTATTGCCATCTGTATATTTGCATATTGCTATCCCATGACTTTTGTCACTTCAGTGTATATGTATATATATATATATATATATATATATAGGTATATATATATATATATAATTTTAGTCCACAAAAACCTGTAATTGGAAATATCTGAAAGACGAGATATCTCGTTGGTAGCTTTTGAGGAGTGTGTTCAAGAATCTCCTATATTTCTACATATGCCAGTTTAGAGAGGCTGAACATTCTAACACATATATGAAAAATACCTTTCCTTTTTCCGTTTTTAAAAAACTGCCATAAGATACAAATTTTAGCCCACAGAAACCTGTAATTGAAAGTATCTGAAAGACCGGATATCTCCTCGGTAGCGTTGGAAGTGCTAAATAAATTAAAGCAATGCAGCTGGTTAATGGGTAAAACGAAATTATACAACGCTGATTGGCATTTACAACCCACTGCAGAAACAACAGCAATATAAATCTTAAATAACATGACAGATACGATAATGGTAAGTAATCAACAAATTCAGCTACAACTTTTTCGGTATTTAAAGCTATTGCTCAAAAGATTTGACTAATTGAATAGATACATATTTCGCATGTTATAATTAATAAAGCTGATTGTTGTGCTGTAATTAATTCATGCGCTATAAAATTTGCGTTGCAAATATTATCCGGTGTTACTTCTCCTTATTTTTAATTCACTGTCCAAATGCCCACACCTATTGTGTTTCTGATACCATGTTATATCGCCAAAAATAACATTTTTGTGTGTAATTGGGGTTTTGGGATTTGCGGCTCCTTTTGTATAACAATATCAAGGAAGTATTGTTTTGCCACGAATCAGTTCACATTCGCAAAAAAGGCATTTGAATACTATCAATGAGACTAGAACTTAAAAAAAATTAAATTGTGATTACCACACTTACATTTTCATTCTTTATAGCTATAAATGTAATACTAATTTCGGTTTTCTGGGGGTTCTTCAATTAAAATATGATGGCAAATAAGATAAATTCGAACCTCTACTCCTAAATATCGTAACATTAAATATATATGATTGATATGATTTTTCTATGCCTAGTCACTGAATTTTGTCTTTATTACCATAAAAGTTTGAGAAAGAACACCCACATCTATAATAACATATAGTAATATACGTAACCACATAATCTTCTAGATATCGCGTAACAATAAGAATATCGATTAAAATTAAGATATCAGTATTCATCTGTCAACCTATTCAATTGCTTATAGAAACTTAAATAATGACCATGTCAATAATAAGCAAAGTGGAAGCTCTATTTTGAAGCTATAAAAAAACTAAAGAAAAGAATGCTCAGTTTTTGCCATAAAATTTTAAGAAAGAATACCAACAACTAACAAAATAATATACGTTACAACATAATCTTCCAGTATGACAATAAGAATATCTATTAAAGTTAAGATATCTGTATGGAGCTATCAAACTATCCAATTGGTTATAGGAACCTAAATAATGACCTTGTTAATAAAGAGAGAAGTGAAAGCTCTGTTTTGAAGCTAAAAAGTAAAGGAAAGAATTTTCAGTTTTAATTTCAAAATTGGAAAAAGAAAACATGAAATGATTTGATAAACTAATGATGCTGATATAATTTTTTTGCAAGTATCATAGCAATTGTTTTGTACGACAATATACTCCGAAAGTATTCAATAAAAGCATAATTGAACTAATTTAAACTTCAATCATAATTTTGAAAAAAATTTCTTTTAATCTTATCTATTTCTAAATAATTACCACTTCAGTTGGCAGTCTGCGTTTCGAATGAATTTTTCATGAAATATCATGACAATTTTTGAGCAGAAAATTAAAATAAACATGTTATCATATTTGTTTTCAATACGATAGGAAGCCACGTATGCCGCAGTCCCAAGAACAAATTATTGTTGGCTCGACCACTGTAGATCCACCGTGTTTGACCATTTTCAAACCAGTAAACTTCCTTACTTGATAGAAAACTAACTAACTTGATAGAAAAGTAAATATCTAGCATATGAAGCTCTGTAAGATGATTTTCTAATCAATGCTCACGTATCCTTATTCTGATTAGTGTTTCCTCTTAAGAGCTCAAAAATAGCCATAATGTAACTGAACAAATTCCATTTAATTAATTTTGTACACCAATAAGCAAATTATTTTGTGAAATTTCAAAGTATTTTCTCGAGCAAATATATTTTTGCTATGGAGAAAGTTATTTGAAATCTCACAAGAACATTAATGTAAATTCAGTAATATGAAAAATTAATTAGAATAGAATATTAAATTAGATATATTTATGCATTATTTATTTGTTCACTTAATAATTTTATTAAAAAATAAGGTGAAATTAAGCCAAATGATTCTTAAGAGGGATTAAAATTAGATGCTGTTACATTTTCATCATTTTGTATATTAAGTATATGTAAAAATAAGGATTGTTTTCCTATGAATTAGAACACTTTTGAAACAAAGAGTAAATTTTCAATCAAATTTAGTTCCCAATTTTTTCACCAAAGTTTCTAATCTGTTTTGCAACTTCACTATCCTTATATATTCAATTTCTAGTGCTTACCAAAAGAAAAGGTTTGAACCATCTGTAAACACACAGAGTTATTTTCATCAACACTATTTAAAAGGTGTTTACGAATATAAAAAAATAATTATTTCATTGCTTAAATTATGAACTTCGCCATGACTTAACATCTATTCCTAACTAAACTTCAATAATATTTTTCTAGCCACTAAATGTTTGCACAATTTTCTACTATAAAAGAGAAAAACCGATTCCATTTTTGTTTGATTCCTTTTCTTAATTTCACAATTTTTTAACAGATCGCATCGGACGCTACAGTAAATATTATTGCGATTCCGCCAATTCTAATTTTACTCTATAAAAGAAATAAATAGAATAAGAATTTCTTTTTAAATCATTTATTTATTAATATTAAGATAATAATATTAAAAGAAAAAAATTAAATTATAAAATTTATAGTAAATAGAATTATAACATTAATAAAGGATTATAATGTAAATAAAAGTTAAGACTTTCACTTTAATTATCGCCAGCCGAGCATTTTTAGTTTATTTTTCTAAATAATACAAAATCTTTTTTTTTCAAATTCACTACCAGGTGTGTATGGAATTAAAGTTAAAATAAATTAATTTATTAAATGATAATCAAATTCTTGAATTAATAAACTAATGCACTCAACGATGCGGAATTAATTTAAGACTTTTGTAAGTGGATGAAAACTAGTTTAAAATGTCCATTTTTACAAATACCAGACTGAAAGCAAATAAAAGTCTTTTAACTTTCTACAAGTTAAATCAAAGGAATTTTCAAAAAAAAATCTTTTATTTCCAACAATCCCTATATGTTCATTTCAACTTATCAGTACTTAATATACATCTTTTAATTTATTTCTTATTTAATATTTTGAAATTAAAAATTTTCCTTTCGTCTGTCTCCATAAAAACAATTTCTCGGAATTAATTTCGTTTTACTATAGTGGGATATTTATCTCAGTTGATGGATGACGAAACATTGAGAAACGAAAATTTTTAATATTTGTTATTGCTTCAACCCATTGCCATTTTCTCTGACTTAAAATTATAAATAAAAACTACCCTCAGATTTTTTCATCTAGAACTATCGCCTCGTATAAATGCTAACTATCGTCTTATATACTAATGATTTTTTTAAAACTTTGGTCATTATTAATAGAATCATCTAAATATCAGCCATCTGAAAATAAGAAATATTATCTAATCATAAGCATTATCGGTTTCGACTGAATAAATAACTACTATTCATAATATGAGAACAGTTCCATTAAAAAATTAGCAAGATAATGTGTAAAGAATGAATATTGAGCGATGTATTGGGCGTGATACGAAAATAAATAAATAAATATTAAAGACTCTGAAGAGCACTTATAATGGGATTGAAATTTGCCGAAGTTGTCTGGATAGCAGATATTCTTTAAGAAAGGCTTTTCAAAACTTTAATGGGATTTTTAATTAATCGAAAATTATTGAACTTTTAAGAAGTTTTTTATCAATAACTACTCAGCATACACCATACTAAGCCTGCATATACTTTATTAAAATTTTAAACTATACATACAATTTTTGATTGATAACAAATTCAGTACAAATTAAATTAAAAAATAATTTAAAGGCATGATAATTAAAAAGATAATTTAAAGGCATGTGATGATGAATTCAAAATACCACCAAAGCCATAAAAACGAATATGTTTGATTATAAGTAATAGGATTAGTTGGTTTGTTTGCAATAAATATTTAAAGAATGCAATGCATTTTTTGAAATTTTATAAACAAACATTCCGAAAAAGGTTTTAAGAAGTTTTTACTGAATTGAAAACTAATTTATTGAATTACCTGTGAATAGAATTTATGTTGTCCCACTAAATGTTGTTAGAAAATTAAATTCAAGTAAAAGAATAGTCTTAATACAAGAAAAAAACATTAATTACTTTTTGGCCATTTTTAATAAAGTAGTAAAATTATAAATTTAATATCTCAAAACTCTACTGTTTTAATTTAATTAGTAGGCAGCAAATAAGAAAAAAATATAAGGAATTTTTAATTCATTTATTTTATTTTTCACCTGTTTTAGGATTTTACTTCTAATTCAATAATCCGTGATTCTTTTATCATCAAATTTCCAGAGAAACTATTATAGTTAATTCTTTTAACAATTAAAATCTTTTTTCTGCCAATAAAAACGATTATTTACACTGATGGAAGAAAAATCCCAACACCAAGAAAAAATTATTGTACAGTAATGAAATTTTAGGAATACATTTGTCTAGGTAACATATTTAATTGATTAAAGTTTCAAGATCACAGGTAGAGCCATTTCAAATGTGAAATGTTGGTACATTAGTAAGCGGTGTAACCGCCAGAATTTTGAATGCAAGCATGCAAACGTGCATGCATTGTGTCGTACAGGTGTCGGATATCAGTTTGTTGGATGGAGTTCCATGCCTGTTGCACTTGGGCGGTCAATGCAGGGACTGTTAATGCTGGTTGTGGATGACGCTGGAATTTTTGTCCAATGATGTCCCATACGTGCTCGATTGGAGAAAGATCTGGTGATCTAGCAGGCCAAGGCAACATGTCGACACTTTGTAGAGCATGTTGAGTTACAACAGTGGTATGAGACCGAGCGTTATCCTGTTGGAAAACACCCCCTTGAATGCTGTTCATGAATGGCAGCACAACAGGCTGTATCACCAGACTGACGTACAAGTATGCAGTCAGGGTGCGTGGGATAAACACGAGAGTGCTCCTGCTGTCATACGAAATTGCTCCCCAAACCATAACTCCAGGAATAGGCCATGTGTGTCTAGGCCACAGACAGGTCACTAGCAGGCGTTCACCTGGCCTCCTTCTAACCAACAAACGGCTATCACTGCGACCAAGGCAGAACCGGCTTTCATCAGAAAACACAACAGATCTCCACTCCGTCCTCCAATCGGCTCTAGCTTGACACCACTCACGTCGCAAACGGCAGTAGTTTGGAGTCAATGGAATGCACTGTACAGGGCGTCTGGCTCATAGCTGTCCTTGAAGTAACCGATTTGTAACAGTTCGTTGTGTCACTATGGTGCCAACTGCAGCTCGAATTTCAGCTGCAGGCGCAGTACGATTAGCCACAGCCATATGCCGAATACGACGTTCTTCCCTCTCAGTAGTACCATGTGGCCGCCCGGAACCTTTTCTTCTTGAGGCAGTACCTTCCCTTGACCACTGCCGCCAATACTCATGCACAGTGGATACATTCCTACCAAGTCTTTCAGCAATATCGCTGAAAGCAAACCCACCTTCTCGTAGCCCTACAACACGACCTCGTTCAAACTCAGTGAGCTGTTGATAATGGCTTCTTCGTCTTCTCAGAGGCATCCTTGACTAACATTAACCCACTATGGCAAATCTCAACTGTAAATAACGATCACGAATCTTACAGCGCTTATTTAAAGCAAACCTCATTTGCATGTTCATAGTGTCGCTACCAGCGCCACACTTACGCGCTTAGCTCGAAATTTGAATCTACGTCATCTTTCAGATGTATAAACACGCCTACCAAATTTCGTTTATCCAGCATAGCTCCTTCCTTGTGTTGGGATTTTTTTTCCTTCATTGTATCAAACCTCAAATTAATTTAACGATGCAATTAAATAATTTCTGTTCATTATTGGTCATAAATATGTAGTGGCATCTTAATAAGCTAGTAACAGCCGCTAAACATTGGTGATCACGTCCGGGTCACCAATGTGGCGGATTGTGGTGTGATGTCGTGCCAAGGATCAAATTCTTGACCTTATGATTTGCAGCCACATAACATATCCGCTAGACACAGGCGACACACTAATGTTCGTTCGCCATATCGCTTGGTGCTACCAAAACACTATTTTCGCTCGCCATAACTCTTGATTTAATTATTAACGCTTAGATTTATACGAGGCATCTAAGATTTTTTTAATTCCAGTAAGAAATTGTCATAAAAAATAGCTCATTCCAGTTTTGCAATAAAATATTTATTTAATGAAAAACCATCTTTCGCAACCATCTTGTTTGACATTACTAATGACTGTGTTTCACTTCAGTGAGCTTTCTGCTAAATGGTTTAACCCGTTGCGTACCATTTAACCACTAGTGGATACATGCTATGTATAGGGCAAAATCCCATTGTAACATGGCTTCTTTAGGTATACAACCAGCACAGGAAACATCGTAAGGTAGATTTTCTTTTATTTTGACTGGATGAAAACATTTTGGGTTCATTTTGTCTGCAGTTCACTGAAGGATGGAAACAGGAGGGTTGCAAAATGTCTGTGTGACAAAAATTTGAAAAAATAGGAAAATTAAAAGGGCAAATCTTTATGAAATTTCTCGAAATGTTCCTTGGAACAAAAAGCTTTTTTACGTGCATGACATGAGTGTATTGTCATTTTAGTTTTTCTCTTTTCAACATTGTAGCACACCCAACAGCTTCGTAACGTCAAGGTCAGTAGCCCCAGAAATCTGGGATTTGCGCGTGCGCTAGAAAACGCCGTCTGGTACGCAAGGGGTTAATATTCATGATAAATAATATTTTAAATCTGAATTGTTGTAAATGCATTACATAGTTATAGTAAATTCATATTTGCTCTAGTCATTGTTATCCGAACTTGCTTATTGGAGGAAAGTCGTGTGTTACAAGTGTCCGTCAAAAAAATCAGCTCTGCTTACCAGATCTGCTTCGGTTGTATTTGCCATGAAATTCATGTGTGCTTTTCCCTTCAAGTTAAATAGTTATTGTTCGTGTAGTCCTGTGTGAGATCCATAGCAAAAACGTTTAGACCTGAGTTTTCATTTTTGTTGGCTTCTACTTTATCTTATTTTTACACTTTTATACTAACTATATTTTTATATTCTACTTGCTGGTACCTGGCGCGTTGCTGTGGCAGAAGGAATAATCTTGGAATCATCTTTTGGAATTTGAAATAGTTATCTTGTTTCATTAAGAAGGATGCTTATTTTCTTGCCGGCAACGAACACATTCATTGAAATTGAAGGATACATAAAATAGAAGCATAAATAGTATTTATTCTATTTTAATTATTCTTTTATACAAACAAATATTCATTTTTAAGCATTAGATGTGTGTATTTTTTTAGAAATGTAATGCTTGATGTTCTTTCAATATGGTAACGATAGAAACCTTTTATTGTATCTCGTGATTCGTTTCATATGTGTTCATAATTCTCAAGTTTGTCAAAAAAAATGCGATTAAAATATTTTCTTTTAAAAATGATTTAACATAAAAAAAATATATTTATAGATTAGAATCGCTAATGTAATTGCAAAGATGTTTTTTTAAAACGAAGATGGTGCAAAATAATTTGTACTGTAATATTTTTGAAAGTTACTGCAAAAATAAACCCGATAAAATTTTATTAAATGTTTTATTAAAATTCCACACCTACAGGATTGGCACCCCTAAAACTTGCTCTCACACTCTCTAATAAAAACTATTACCTCAGAGAAAGACATTCCATTTATGTACAATAACTGCGACATATTCACGTCTAGCTTGAATTTAGCGTCTTTACCAAATCTGTTGTGTCTCCTTGGCGAGTTATTTGGCTGTTAATCCATGGTTAACAGATGCGGTAAATAGATCCGAAAATATTTTTTATACTTTAAATAATTGTATTATACCTATAGCCTTTCTGTAAGGGCAAGTAATATGTCAAAATGTTATTGGAATCGGACGAGCGGTAAAGCAGTGCATAACAGACATAGCAAACATTGATTTATATTTGTATAGATTTATTTATGATCTCATTATAAAATAATCAAGGATCATTAAAGTCTTAAAGTGAAATAGTTAAAAAATTCTACATTAATAAATACAACTTTAAAATAATATGATAATAATATAATCATGATATATTAATATAATATAGTATATTAAATAATAGGAGCTATTGCAGTTCCGCAGCCCTAATAAATTAGCATATGGTACTACAACATGTTGGCAAGAATAAAACAGGTTGATAACATGAATTAAAAAATATTATTATTATTCATTCAACTTAGTTAATAGTGTCAATATGTTACAAAGGGATTCTTATAGATTTTCCCCTTTAAAAAAATTGTTGAAAAAATATCAAATGTATCAAAAAGTAAATTAAAAAGAATATTCACTTTTTAATGTCCTTAGTTTCAAATAATTGAAGAGAAATAAATAATTCAATATTGACGTTATAAAAATTAAAAAAAAACATTTGAGTTTTATAGTAATAATATGAATTATAGTAGAAAAACAATATCAACAAAACAAAGAAATTTGACAATTTTTCTGAAAATTAGAGAAATATATGCTTGGCAAGTAACAGAATACATTTTAAAGTTATGGTTTTAGTTTTGAATTAGTGTAAAAGTCAAATTTTTGTTTTATATTTTCAGCTCTGCCATAAAGGTACAAAGATTTAAAAAAATTAATCATTAAAACTTAAAGGATGACTTCCAAAATACGTATTTTCATATATTAAAACATGCTCATGTGAATTTTTTGTCATGAAACTCCACGATTACTGTTGCCCATAGATAAGAATGCCTACATATACATTATCTTATATTATAAATAGAGATTAAGGTATGATTTTTAATATTTCTTTTATGGGAGCACCAACAAAAACCACCTCTTATTTATGATAAGATGTGTGTGAATTCCATAAAATTTAGAGTGTCTATTAAATCATGATATTCCATTGCATGTTCCAAAAATCACATAGGTATGGGTAATACAGTAGTAAAATACATACTTGACGCCGCAAAATTATATTATGAAGAAGAATAAATAATATAGAAATAATAGTTAAATAGAATGAATGAATTTGACTTGTCGTTAAATTCCTTTGAGATAAAAAGGCGATGACAGAAAAAAAAATACTGAAATAAAATATATTAAAATTCTATTAAGTTTTTTAAATTTTGATCCATTCTACTGCATATATAACAATCTTAGTGCAGTATAAATACTATACCTCTAAAATATATTAATTTTTAAAAATATTCTTCAAAATTTTTGAAATGCATGATTGTTTTTTATGCACTGAACAGAAGATTAAAAGTTATGTTTTGAATACAACTATTTCCAGCAACAACAAAAAAGAATCTATTCTTAGAGTTCCATCAAAACGAAAGCTAAGATTTAAATTCATTCAATAAATTCATATCTATTCACCCATCGTAAAGACATATAGGGATTTCATTTAATGCATTCTTTTGACAAAATGTTTTGTTTGCGACAAATCTTTGCGAACATGTTCGACTAAAAGATGATGATTTCACCGGTTGAGTGACATTTGTTTGGCAGTTTTTTTCCCTTTCTTCCTTTTCATACTTTTGTTGGATATGTTCTTTTGAAACGAATTCGATTTTATGGTTCAAAAGAGAAATATTTTTCTTTTTTGCTTAAAATAGAATGGGTGCTTTTATCTTTTTAATTCTTCTTTGAAATCTAGAAATTTTGAGAAAGCTTTCAAGTCAAAGATTTATTTTCTATAAAAATTAAATTTTGAAGCATTTCGTATATAATTTAATTGCATCAAAATGCGCTCTCATGGTAATTCAATTAAATTAATTTAAATGCCTGTTGAGAAAACCAGAAAAATTAAAATTCAATTACTCGAAACTTTGTCATTTTTTCACGTAACATATTATCTTTTCTGCAACCTGCAATGTAAAATAAAGTTATATTTATTAATAATTTAGATATATTTATTAATAAAAAATCATTATGAAAGAGAAAAATTCATTGAGAAATTTACAAGAAAAAGAAAAACAATTGATGGTGCTTACGAAGCACTAAAATTCTGTAGATTTACTGAATAGTTAAAATTTTTTAATTTAATACAGTTTCAGTTAACAAAAGGTTTACAAAGAAGAACATTTGTAATTATTGAACAAAATGCAAGCAGAAAAGATTCCCTTTCAAATTTATTTTCGATATCGTACTTGTGGAAGTCACTGTTACAAAAACTGAGATTTCAACAAGTTATATAATAATGCTTAAATGAGACTGAGTCCTGGCATAGGGGTAGCGTAATCTGGGCGTCCCGAGTTCGAGTCCCAGTTCGAACATGGTTGTTATTCTGTAGATTTACTGATAGTTAAAATTTTTTGAAAGATCTATCTCTGAGGGGTGAGATTGCCATCCCAATAAAGAGAGGTTGTGCAAGAGAATGTGAAAAATGAAGTAGCTAAGTCGAACTCTTGGCCCTAGTTGGCGCTATTGAGAAAACAAGGTATGCTAAATGAGGCTTAAATAGCTGACAGCTTTCTGTCTGAGTGCTTGTGAACTGCCATAAGTCACAACACCAATATGTTCAAATGATTTAAAAATTCAATTGATTCAATCAACCACAGTTATTTTCTGAATACCATAATTAATGAATGGCTGCATGAAAGCAGAATATAATAGTTAAGAAACACTGGAGACAATAGCACATGATTGCGTATTTACAATGAAAAAAATTTAAGAAATTAAAGCCCTGGAAGAATTTAAACGCAAGGTAAAAATTTAACAGCATAAAAAAAATTATGTTTGGATGGTGATTCTCCCCCTATAAATCAGCGAGAGTTATGGATTTTGAATGAAAAAACTGGTTACGATGAATATTAAATTCAAAATGTGATGAACTGTCAAATCTGTGCAACATGAGTCACCAAATAGTAGGTGCTTGTGAGTGAACCAAGTATGCCCTATACGTAGGCGTGTTAATATTCCTGGAGGGTTTCACAAAGAATATGTCACAAAAATAAGGTCAGCGGGATTGTAAAGTGGTATGAGTAACAAAAACAACACGTTCAAATGATTTAAAAATTCGATTGATTCACAGTGATTTTCTGATATCAGATATTCAAGATTCATTCTGAGATATTCTGATTATCATATATTCATATATTCTGATCATAGGTTCATGATTCATTATCAGATATTCTGATCATATATTCATGATTCATTATCGATATTCTGAATCATATATTCTGAGCAGATATTCATGATTCATTATCAGATATTCTAATTATCATGTATTTAGATATTCCGATTCTTTTAAAAAGTGTATCGACATTGCATTAGCATCTCTCAGTCTGTAAAAAATTGGATTAAGTTCACCTCGGTAGGTCTTAATCACTTTTCCTGGAGAAATTCACAAAGGAAAAAAAATACTGTGAGCGGTCGTGTACAGTGCCATAAGTCACAACAACAACATGTTCAAACGATTTAAAAATTCGTTTGATTCAATCAACCACAGTGATTTTCTGGATGACATC
The DNA here is from genome assembly GCA_026543055.1 of Argiope trifasciata. NCBI lineage: Eukaryota > Metazoa > Arthropoda > Arachnida > Araneae > Araneidae > Argiope > Argiope trifasciata. Next base: position 676,298 of record JAPMOQ010046078.1, read on the forward strand.
TCTAATATTCTGATTCATGAAAAAGCGTATCAACATTGCATTAATATATCTGAGTCTGTAAAAATTCGGAATGAGCTCTCCTAGGGAGGTCCTAACCACTTTCCTAAAAGAGTCAGAAAGGCAAAAATTTCACCAAAAAATGCACTTATCCAGATATGAATTCAAACAGATCAAACGAGGAAATTTTGTAAGTAACGACATTTATTCATTTCTGTTTTAAAGCAGACTGACTTGCTTATTTGTTTCCAGCTCCAAGAAATGAGTTTCACCCCTTAAAGGATTTAAAGAAAATGAAGTAATCAGTTATGTAATTTCAACATGTGCAATGAATATGTTTCTTGAACATTTGTTGCATCTGTGGGAGGTGATGTTGACACAGAATAGAAATCGGGACCTGTGGGTCTGAAGCCCAGTAAAATAGCCATAGGACAAAAGCAATTGCCCATTCCCCTAGATGTTATCTGGCTTATTAAGATATCACCACAGACTCGCATTCCAGTGAGTTGACGTTGTTGCGTTGTTGTTGTTGAGTGGTGATGAATTGGTTTGTGAATGAGTGGTTGCTGTTGCGTCTAATGCGCCGTACCCATCTTTGTTTTGGCGAGTGGATAACTTTTTTTATCACGCCAAGCGTTATGGCGAGAGTACGGGAATTGTTGCGTCAAGTGAGTCTGACGACTTTGGTTGCGGGTAGATGGCGCCACATCAGTTGCATAAATGTTGAAGGTTCATTATTCGAGGTCACCATTTTGGGAGGTGATGTTGGATCAGAATAGAACTCAGGACCTTTGTGTCTGAAGCCCAGTGACATAACCACAAGACAAAGCAATTGGCAGTTCCCGTAAAAGTTATCTCTCTTGCCAAGATATCACCACACGTCAATCAAAAATGGCAATCTATATTAGCCCAAGTTATTCATGTGGAATCATCAACAGTTGTTCAAAGGCGTTTGATTGATATTTTCTTTAAAAAATGTATTTATTTATTTTTAATCTTGAAGATATTCTATCCTAAATTATCTTGGGGAGACTTCGATGTCATTGTTTTATTTGTCATTGCAATCTTAAAATATATTTACTTAAAGTTCATCTTACTAATAATATGCAGAAAAGATAGAAAATAAGATACAGGAAGTATTATAGGACGCATTCGCTTTTTTAGACTTTATCAACGTATCTACGGAAGCTTTTAAAGTACATCCTAATCCACTGTTTATATAATACTCTAACCAGTGTTAAATACTGAAATGAAAAGTAAAGAAAGCTAAAAAAAGTACTCTGTAGTTTTCTTTTATACTTCAACAAAATTGTTCGTTTTGCATTTAATTTCGTTATACAAAGAATAGCTTTTCTTGAATTGCAATTATTCTCGTTATACGATTGAGTCTAATATTTGCTTCTGTTATTTAATTTTTATAACAAGAATGTTTTTGAAATCTCTTGCTATTTTTTTCTATCCTAAATAGATAACAATACAATTTGAATTTACAGATTTTACACAATAACAATTACATTGACGAAATATTTTTTTTAAATGGCCTTTATAAATTCCATCAATTAAATTTGTCTCGTTTTAGAATTAAAATATTAGCAAATAGATACAATTTAAAAACTATTCATTTTTTATGATTCAGAAGATCTTAAACATTCCTCGAAACTTCAAAAACGAATATGTTCGAAGATTGAAAATAGTTTGCAATCAACAAAATATAAATTTATTTTTGAATACTCCACATTAAAATAAAAGTAATGTACGCTATTAAAAGTATTTTGAAATATCAAAAATGATGAACTTTAAAGGGCAAATTTGCACTAATTTTTAATTCTTAAATCACAAATGTAGAAGGATATCTGTCAGGGAACAATAATATTTGGATTAACTTGAAAGAGAACAAAAATTATTCAATCTTTAAATATAGCAATAAATAAATAAAAATTTAACATTTAATCATTTTTATTTAAAAACTTAAGGAACGTTCGAATGAAAATTTTATAATAATTATATTCGCTAAATTATGTTTATGGTCTTTAGATTTATTGTCAATTATAAACACTATGAATACAACAAAATTATTTGAAAATATGATATATTTTGAGGAATAGGAAAATTGACAGTAAATTGTAATGAAATGGAACCAAAGCGGTTAACATTCTACACAAAATGGTAATGCAGTAATATTATTTTTCTTCTTACACAAGATATATAATATAATAAGGAATTAAATGAATCAAAATCTAGGGAAAATGTTGTGATGCAAAGAAGTTATGGGGGAAAATATGCGCATATATGCATTTTTTTCCATAAGTTCACAACTTCCATATCATAAAAATACCTATAAATGAAAAAAACATTTCGTCTGCATTCAAACTTTTGGTCTCTTTCATTGCCCATATCATTTAAAACAAACGCTGGCATTTTTATGTAAATATATCTATTAGATTTTGAGATATCGTGATAACGGTGCAGAATTTTCATGAAAATTAAAGTTTTGAAAAAATTGTAGTGAAAGACAAATTTTGGCTGAAAAATATGTGATCCTGAATGATAGGTCAGGCTTTCCTTTTCCTAGACGAGGTAAGCTGTTTTGGAAAGAAGAAAATCTGAACTACAAGAAATAACAATATTATTAATAAAAATTCGTCAATGTAGTCCACAGCCAGTGGTTTTAACGTAGTCGAATACCTTAAAAGACTAAAATTAAAAAATATATAGAATTAAGGATTTCATAAGGTAACACAATCAAACAAATATATTGAGTAAAATCTTCAGCTGGTAATGAAAGAAAAAAGAGTGAAATATTTTTTTTTTTTACTACATTTAAAAAAA
>JAPMOQ010046096.1:6271-29256 GCA_026543055.1 Argiope trifasciata
TGTGTGTGTGTGTGTGTGTGTGTGTGTGTGTGTGTGTGTGCTGGCGCTCTACAGGCCAGATGGTTGGACCTACAGCTACCAAATTTGGTAGATGTATACCTCGGAGCCCTTTTTACGAATTGTTAATTAGGATTTGAATTAATCAAAAATTAAGCGAATTTTCGACGTTTTACCACTATAACTTCCGAAAATATTATTGCACAAACATGATTTTTACATCAATTTAAAGATTACAACTTTAGCTTTCTAGTGGTATCAGTGTTTCAACATATAACTTTAATTTCTATTTTTAGCGAATTTTTAAAGAAATATTTTAACATTTTTCAACAATATATTTCAGACAAAACAACATTCAATCTGCACTAGCACGTCAAGGGGGGGGGGAATTTGGTTTTATCAGCATGCTGCCATCACATTATGAAAGTTCAAATTTTAAAAAACTATTATTGCAAATTAAATCTAAATAAATGTAACTTTCAGCACATGACTGAATGAAATGAAATAAATATAAAATTCTAAAAAAATAAATTTAAGGCAAAGGTTTATATAATCGTTTGCAATATCTATATCATTAAGTCACTCACTCTTTTTTATTTGCGACTAGCCGCCTTTGGCGACCAGCCAGTTCGCCAAAGGCCCAGTCCGCCATGCCAAGAGTAATGCGTTCTAAAATTTTCAATAAAATACTTAGATGCTTTGCTCTCTTTTCAACTTCTCAGCCAAATATATTTAATTTCAATAATTAAGTAACTCATTAACATTATTATAGAAGCCTTACGATTATTTGTTCATTGCACTATATAACTCTGACTCGCAATAAGTGTGGAAAATATCACATTTTATATTTGTTCCATAACATTACGTTTCTTTTTAAACACGTGCTCAACATAACACATTTCTAGGTTTAATTTGCAATAAGAGTTAATTTAATTTTTCAGTTTTTGTCAAAATGGCGACAATCATGGGTACATTTATAACGTGCTCTTGCAGGTTAAAATTTACTCCATTTTGTAAGAAATTAATTGTTGGAAAATGTAATTATATATTTTTTAAAAAAATTCATTAAAAATAGAAACTGAATTTATAGCATTAAACATTGATATCAATGAAAAAAGTCATTTTTAAAAGGATTTTTTTAAAATAAAGTTTTATTCTGTAATATTTTTGGAAGTTACCGCAGAAAAATTTCGAATGTTAGCGTAATTTTAATTAAAGTTTTTAAAAAATTCTTTCTGGGTATGCTTTTTCATCCCCAAAAGTAAGTATATATATACATACATACACCAAGTGATGTATCTCTAGATCATATGGTCTGGTGTGTAGAGCATTAACACACACACACACATTCATTCATATACGTAAACACATATTCATTTGATATCAGCCTTGAAGTAATTTCGTATATTACTTGGCCTGAAATGGTATATTTTTTTAAGATGGTGGACGAAAAGATCTAAAAAAGAACTTTATAATAATAATATCCCTTTTTTTATTAATCAGTCAGTTTTAATGTTTAATTTAGAAGATTGATTAATGCAAAAACTTTTGTTTAAAATATTAGTAAATTGTTAAATATGACTCCCAGAGCAAAGGATCTAACAGTTATTCATCAATGCATTTTTTGCTTCAAGTTACTTAAAATGTAATTATTATTATTATAATTATTTAGACCAAGTTACAGTAGATAACAAGATGCATGCCAATTTCTAATGATTTACAAATTAGCCATTTGGCACGAATTTGAATGCGTATCCTGTATAAATTCAAACATGTTTACCATAAACAAAATGCTGATTTACTAAATTTATGATATAGATATTGCAAACGATCATAGAAACCTTTGTCTTGTATTTTTTTAGAAAACAAAACATTTATTATTTATTTAATTTCATCCAATCGCGTGTTGGAAGTTTTTTTTTTTTATTTAATTTACAATCGTATTTATTTTTTAATTTAAACTTCTGTGAATACGATGGAAACACTTTAATAAATGCTATTTTTTCCTCTTTGCTCGTTCATTATTTATCGTTTGTTTTAAAATTTTATTGTTTTCGCTGAAATATATTATTGAAAAATATGTTAAAAAATTTCTTTAAAAATTCGTTAAAAATAGGAAGTTAAATGTTAAAATACTGGTACCATTAGAAAGTTAATTTTTTAATCTTTAACTTGATGTAAAAATGAGCTTTGTGCTATAGTTTTTTTGGAAGTTATAGCGGAAAAACGTCAGTTTCGCTTAATTTTTAATTAATTCAAATTCTAATTAAAAATTTGAAAAACGGACATCGAGGGGAACATTCCCGACCTCCAAGGTATACATGTACCAAATTTTGTAGCTGTAGATCCAATGATCTGGCCTGTAGAGCGCCAACACATATACACACACATTGAGCTTTATTATAAATATAGATTAACCTGATTGAAATTATACAGGATATACATTCAAATTTCAGCCCAATGGAAAGTTTGTAAAACATTAGTAATAGGCATACACATTGTTTAGTACTGCTAATTTGATCTAAATGAAGTAAATAATTACATTTTATGTATCCTGAGTCAAACAATGCATTGATGAATAACGCGTTTTAGATTTTTTCATACTTTGCCCTATAAGCCATATTTTACAAAATATAAATAAAAGTTGATACATCAATCAATCTTCTAAATCAATCATTAAAACTGACCGATTTATAAAAATAAAAGAATATTATTATGTAAACTTGTTCTTTTATATCTTTCCGAACACCATCTTAAAGAAGATTTCAGGTCAATCAATTCCCGGAATTAATCCAAGGCTGATAATCAAATGAATATGTGTTTGCGTGTATGAATGAAAGCGCGCCTGTGTGTGCCAAAACATTGCACTTAATATTTTTTGGCAGCAGCAAAACATAACTAACATAAGAATGAATGTGTGCCTGTTGTCTGTACTCAATAGATTCAAAAACCCTACATCAAATCGCCATGAAAATTATTTGACATATCTCGAATAAGATGTTTGAAAAAAAAATGTTGAAATCAGAGTTGAGGCTTTAGGTATCCCAAAAATATCAAAACATTTAAAGCTCAATGTGTGTGTGTGTTGGCGCTCTACTGGCCAGACCGTTAAACTACCAAATTTTGTACATGTATACTTTGGACGTGTGTACCTTGGAGCCCGTTTTTCCAATTTTTAATTAGAATTTGAATTAAGTAAAAATTAAGCAAAATTTCAAGTTTTCCAGTGATAACTTCCTGAAATATTATTGCACAAGCATGATTTTTGCACCGAGTTTAAAGATTAAAAAAAAAAAACATTTCTCATGGTATCAGTATATTAATGTGTACCTTAAGCTTCTATTTTTAATGAATTTTTAAAGAAATATTGTAACCATATTTTTTAACAATATAATTCGGACAAAACAATAAAATTTAATCTGCAGGAGCACGTCAAGGGGGAAAAATTAGGTTTTATCACCGTGTTGCCATCAGATGGAGGGAATTTCAAATTTAAAAAAATCAACTATTGTTGCAAAGTTAATTTAAGGAACTGCAACTTTTAGCTCGTGACTGGATAAAATAAATATTAAATGTGATATTTTCTAAAAAATAAATGCAAAGCAAAGGATTCTATGATCGTTTGCAATAGCTATATCATTAATTCATAAAATCATTATTTAAGATAAACATGATTGAATTTATACAGAACATGCATTCAAATTCCATTCTAGTGGCCAATTTGTAAAATATTAGTAATAGGCATACACTGCTAATTGGTAATTTCTACTGCTAACTTGATCAAATGGAAGTAAATAATTACATTTTATGTAGCTTGAGTCAAGCAATGCATTGATGAATGATGAGTTTTGTATTTCTTCACACTTTGCTCTGTGTACCCTATTTTACAAAATATTTTAAACAAAAGTTGCTGCATCAATCAATCATCTAAATCAATCATTCAAACTGCCTGATTTATAAAATTTAAGAATATTATTAGGAAAACGTGTTCTTTTAGAACTTTTCGTCCATCATCTTAAAGAGAATATTCATTTCAAGCCAATCCATGCCGGGAATTACTCCAAGGCTGATAATGAAATGAATATGTGTCTGTTAAGGCACTACATATGAGCAGCTGGAAAATGAATATGACTTTTGCAAAAAGGCTTATTAAAATCAAACGTTTTATTGTACGCCGTCATCCGAGAAGCGATTTTCTTCCGTATTCATAATACTAAAAGGAGTGAGTCTTGCTCAGCCCAATTCTCGACTAAGGACTTTTTCTACGATTTTAACAGTGTGGGGCCACGTTGGCCTAGTGATAAGGACTCGGCTTTGGAACCGGAGGGCTGCAGGTTCAAAACCCGGTTCCACTGAAGAACTGCCGCGTAAGTGGTGCACGCTAAATCCATCGGGGCCAAACGTCTTCTCGTTGGTGTGGCGTGGAAGTTTGGAGAGGGGGTGCCAACTCAGATGTCGTCTCGTCACCTGACCGCGGTTCAAAATGATGAGGTCCATCCCCAAATAGCCCTAGTGCTGCTTCAAAACGGGACGTTAATATAACTAAACTAAGTTGCAGTGATTAATTGGTGAGGTCTTGACTTCGAGACCGTAACCTGCTGATTATGGACTGTTGTATTTTGTCAAACGTCGTTCATTGGCATGATGTAGAAGTGAAAAGAGGGTTTTTCCTTCTGAAGATTCGTCCTCATTTTCTAACCGTGGTTCATCCAAAATATACAGCTTGCTGCTTCAAAACTAAAGCTTCAATGCTTCTAAAAATTTTCCATTCGAGAATCTTCCCAATTAAAATAATCAGTCTTCATGAACCATAGTATGCAAATGAAACTTCATCTTCTCTGGCGTTAAATTTTAATTGCAGTTAAATAAAACCAAAATTTCTTCAAGATTGTGAGAAATCTAATAAACATGTTGCGATGCTAAAAATTATTTACGTGCTTAGCATTTTTTGAAAGCTTTCAGCGTTTTGATGTCCACGAATCATTAAATATATTTTTCTTCTTCTAATTCATAGATGCTATATTAATACGGTTGATATCTACTTTTCTTTTATTTCAGTGAGCAAATTATATACAACTTTATATAATTCAAATACTTAATTTTAAAATTTTGCTTTTTAAGGACTAATTATGATTCCCCCCCCCCTCTTGTTTAACTGTATATACAGAAATTCAGTGAACAGGATCAGTTTTGGTTCCTTTTTGCAAGAATTAATATGTCGAAAAAGAATTCTAGGATGCAATTGGTACTGAAATCTCCTATAATAAAAGTTAAAAACAAAGATAATTTCTGACATCCGTTGGCCTTTTCATTGATTAATCATCTGTTAACCTTCCTTTATTTATCCATATGCTGGCATTTATGCCAGTATTATAGATTTTTCATTATTTCTAAACTGGAACATTTATCTTTCGATTTAAAAACTCAAAAAAGTGAATTATTTCAAATACTTTCTGCATTTCTAGATCTTCAAAACATCACTCACAAAACATAATTTGTGATTTTATTGGATAGCAAAGAAATAAGTTATAAGTAAAATAAGAAATGAAATTTCATAATGAAACTCTGTCAAGCTCTTATTGAAATCCCATTTTAAAATTGTTAAAGTTATCCAAATACGTTTGACAATGTTTAATTTGAATGTCTATTTAAGAACTTCTTTAAAAAAAATGTGAAGGCAGAGACATTTAGACTCTTTCGCTTTTTCAGATATTGGATCCAATTGGCTTTCGAGTTTAGAGTTTCTCCACCCTCACCAGAGGACCCATCTAGAAACCATATTGCCCAGAGCCCGTCTAGACGATAGAGTATTGGGCAAGGAGAGATCCAGCAATCTTATTACTTATGTTTTTTTATAGTTTTCTTTTAATTAAGTATGCAAATAATAGTTAATTATGCAGTTAAGAAACTCTATGCCTCCTGAAGGCTGATTTCAAAAGGATTTGTTGTAGGGATATTGTTCTTGACATGCGACACGCATCTTTCACTCGTTTTCATTTCGGAGAATTTCTGTCAATACATTTTAAATATTCGAATGCGAAGTGACCTAATAGTACAACTACTTTGACTTTTTTGGAGTAATATAATATTAAATATATAATACATATGTATTTAACATAAAATATTAAATGTATATGTATTTTGTATGTTATGGAAACCGTTAACAATTGCATTTTTCAAAAGGGGCGAACCTTATAAGAATTTAAAAAAATCATTATCACTTTATAATTTTCAGACTTGATTTCATCTAGTTGTTGCATTCTACGTATAAACGTAAATGTTATATTAAATTTTTATTATTACCTGCGTTTTTATGCATTTTCGTCTACACATTTTAAAAAAATGTTTCAATAATCAAGTTTTAAAATCACGATATTATATCAAAATAATATAAAATACGAAATACTTTCTTCAAATTTTTAAAAAATGTATAGAAGAAAATATTAAAAATTTTGATTCCTTTTTAAAATGTAAATTCATTTATCCTTTTCATTAAATGTGGTATTTTGAAAGCCTGCGCTACAATTCAAGTATCGAGCTTATCAATAAATCGGGAAATAAAGTCTATTAAACCGGAAGAAAAATATGAGCTGAGTTAAATTTGGCTTTAATGAGGCCATTGAATTCTGGACATTAAAATGGGGTTTCTGTGCAATTCAAATAGGAAATGATTAAATTTCGATTCATTTCAATATAATTTAAATTATGAAAAATATCGCTATCTGAGAAAAAAAACTGTTTCTTAAACAAAGTACTGAAAACCACTTTTAAGGTCGAAATCTATTTTAGCGAGTTGAAAAAGCTAGAATCAAAGCATTCACATATTAAATTGAATTATAACTTAGGGTTTAACAAATTCTTTTTTAATAGTTTCTCCAGTTTCCTTTGGCAGAGAAATAAATTCGATTATTCTTCGATTTGCATTTTTAAGAAGCATTTTATTATTCATTTTAAAGACTCGAAATCTGTGTGCTACATTGAATTATTGTTCATTCTTCTAAATACAGAATTCTACTAATAGTAAAAATACCTCGATTAAATAAAAATAATATTAGTTATGTTTAATAATGGAAAGCAAACAAGAATAAATTGAGAAATTTATAATTCTCTATTAATTTCTGAATTTGGCACGAAAAGCTCTTATTCATGGATTTTCAACATTTTACGCTCGTACCTATTTTCTCGTAATTTCAGGGTGCGAATAAATGACGTCATCTCTTCCTGAGCAGTTGTGCGCAAGGTAGTCTAATCTCTCCAACTCTTTTTAACATCTATGTTGACGATCTACCCAGAGCTAGTAGTTGTCACTTAGCAATTTTTGCAGACGACACCGCCATCCTTACACAGCATAGGGATGATCCACAGACATTCATTACACAACTACAACAATACATGACCGTTTTACTGTGCTGGCTCATCAGCTTGGAGATAAAAGTCAACCTAAATAAATGTGCGTGCCTCCTATTTAAGAGAATAATTGGTAATGTCTGAATTAACTTCAATCCAAATTTTCGGCCAACCCGTCCCCTTTGTCTCGAGTTGGTCATACCAAGCCCGAATGAGATTTAGCTCTTTCAAATGAAGGCAGAGGGGCGCGCCTTTCGTTGTGAACGAGCACCGTTAAGGTGAAAGTACGAACACACACGACAAAACCCTTTCCAGGGGGCGATCGAACTCATTCATCCGTCAGCAAGTCAGAATTTAGATCCCAATCAGACACCGACTCATCCCCGATTCAGAGGTATTATTTTTATGGGAACTTGGAGGACCTATTGAACGTGCATCAACTGCCATGAGCTAACACGGCGGTCTTTGGCCGAGACGAGGACAGAACTCGCTACCGTTCGGTCATGAAACTGACGCTCTACCAACCAGGCTACCGCGGCTCCTGTCCCCTTTGTAAAAGAATATAAATACTTAGGGTTGATTTTAGACGCAAAATGAAGCTTTAATAGTCATATTAGAGTCGCCCTCACCAAAGCTACAATCATGAGTGTTAAATTCAACAGCTTGATTTTGCCTTGGAGCAAGTTGTCAATTAGGCTCTAGCCTCTGCTCTACAAGGCCATCTTAAGACCAATACTGGTGTAAGGCTTCCGAACTTGGGGTGGGGGGGAAACATTCAGAAGTTGCAAGTTTTTCAAAACAGACAACTGAGGAGAATGATTAACGCTCCTTGGTGTGGAAGGGGGAAATAATTCACAACGACCTTCAAATTGAACCTGATTCGGAATTAATTAAAAGAACTACCATAAAGTTCTTTGAAAAATGCCCCAGATTCGTAACGAGTGTGACCAAAAGGGAGCCAAAAATTTATATCAGGATAGACTATTAAAATCAATAATTCCTGCCAAATAAGTTGAAATACATTGAAAGACATTAAAGGGCCTGATTTACACGGAGGCAAAACTATTTAGGACAATAACATTTAACATCTATGCATTAAAATAATACTCGGGGACTACCTCATGCTTTACGCTCGCTTTCAAGACTGATTGTTCCTGACAGCGGCCGATAGAGGGCCGAGGAAAACAGTTACGGTTACACAAGTTACTAAAACTGCCAGTTTACGACTCAACTGTACCAGGCTCTATGAAAACACCTAGGGCTGCGATTGACAACGAATATGTCAATTTCCCAGCTGTTAAAAGGCTAAGATCTGGTGGTTCTAAATTATCCAAATTTTATTGCTTCGACCTAGATAGCTATGATGTGCCAAATGCGTTTATCTTTTCAAAAATTGTGAAAATAAACAACTAGCTCAGTCCCCATAGATAAGACACGTGCAACATAAATCCATTAAATTTCTTATTACACCATAAATAATCTTTTATTATTTATTAATTAAATCTACCATGATACCAAATTTCATGACGTTAGAGCATTATTGCGATCGTCTAAACTAGTTTCAGTTTAATTTTAATGCTCCCAAAATCTTGTAAATGAAAGAAATTATTCCAAATGATGATGTGGAGGTGCTCGTGACCACTGTCAGGGTATCATGCCAATTAAGTTAAAATACATATAATGGCATTGTAGGACATGATTTACACGGGAACAATAACAAAATGAACGTATTTGCATTAAAATAATACTCGGGGACTACATCATTCTTTGTGCTCACTTCCAAGACTGATTGTTCATGGCAGCGGCCGCTAGAGAGTAAGTACACCGCGGAACTCTGAAACATCACGACGTTGCCGTTGAATACGTTTCATTCTTCGTGCATTTTCTTTTTTGCGTGAAGGATCATTTTTCCATTCTAAAAATCGGAATTCGACACGTGTACCAGAAACAATAATTGAATCACTAAAATTTCAAACCCGTTTTGAATTTTATGTTTCATGTTTTTGACTCCTTGTTTCAGGTCTCCCAAATTCCGATACACTAATTTTCAGTATTAAATGTGTTTTTTTTTTAAACATACATCCACAATTCTTTCATTTGGATGGATGAAATCTGATACGGTCCTAACCTCAAAATGATACCATTTTACCCAACTTTGAAGGATATCCATTCACAGGAAGATTGTCTATTCACATAAAGTCAACAGTTAAATCTATAAAATTTGTACACAACTTTAGCTTCTAAAATGTACATTCGTATCAAAATTGGAACTGAATTCTGGTTGTCACTTGACCATCTGTCAATGTGTTCTTCCGCAAGCATGTAAAATGGGGAACTCGGAAAGTTAAATCAGTGAAATTTGATTTTTGATCTTGTGGTCACAATAGTTCTATATCAAATTTTGGTTTTATCCGTTAGGAAAAACGCCAAATCCATTTCTGGTACATGAGTTTTAACCAAGTCTCAATGAGTGATCGTCAAAGGTCACATATTGGATTCAAGCCAAACATCAATATTCCGCAACTATTGTTCGCCATACCATGCAATTAAGAACCAGTTTTCCTTACAGTTCTATGAAACACTATTCTCAAGTGTTGGTCTCTGAGCATGAATGGTATCCCTAGTCTTTTACATGCTCCATAGTGTCGTGTGTAACATCTGTAGACTATATAGTGTGCGAGAGAGTTTTTCATCCCTTAGTTGAAAATATATTTATAACCATATATTATCACAATATAATATAATGCCCAATATAGCAATACAAAATAATATCGCAACATTAAAATACGATACAAGGAGGTATTTTAAAGTCCCCTAAACATTGACTTGCAGTTAAAATTGCGAGAATTATAGTAAAACGAATTTACGAATATCGGAAATACAAATAGTACATCTGAAAGAATTTTTAAACTGATGTGAAACTGGTTTTAATGTTCTAATATACTCTTTAAATATTGTAGAAAAAGATCAATAGTTCACTTCCTTTTTAGTGTAAAATCAAATTTAATCTGTAGTTTCTCAGTAAAGTTTTGTTTTTCTTGGTAAGCACATATTTCTTAAGCAGTGACGGTGTGGCAAAGATGGTACTTTTAGGTGTAACGGTCGAATTTTAAAGAACGCTCTATTCAATATTTGCACATGCTTGCAATATGTTGTAGGTGTTATGCCTACAATAAACATTATCATGGAAGAAAAATAGAGCTAAATGAAATAACTAATTTGCATCTATTTTTTTACGTTGAAATGGAAATGAAGGAATGGTCACTATTACGATTATGTGAAATTACATATAATAAACGTTATTTATTTTTTCAATTTTTAATAATGTTTTAATTGTACATTTAAAATTCTTTTGAAAAGGAATTCAGCATGCAAAGAGTTGCCATTTTGTAGTTATGGTGTCAATGCGAAATTTCATTCATTAATATACATATGTAAAAATTCTTAACATGGTTGCTTAACTCTGCTAAGAAATTCTAATATCTTCTCACTACTGTCATGGCTCTAACCTTTTATTCCTTCGTGAATGGGACATCGCGCAGTTTCGATGGTTCAAATTCACGACAATCCTTTGGAATGGCTTCGGCAGGCAACGGCAACTTTTCATTCATCGCTTCTCAGCATATGGGGAGGGGTTGAAAAAATTAATATTGCACCACAGTGAAATGAACCTGAATGATATATGTTGCAGTTTTTTAGACTGCAGCCTTAACTCAGAATGTTGAAATATTTTGAACTTGCTTATCCATTGCCTCAGTTCTTCCATATTTTTTTTCGACCGTTTCTGTCCAAGCCTTCTAAATACTGAAGTTTTTATGCTGATAATAATGCCACATATAATTAGATGGATTCGACTTGCTATGCACGTTACATGTTTTCTGGCAGCACATACAAATTAAGGCTTCTGAGCTTATTTTAACAGTTATCGTACCTGTGGCTCCGAAAACGAGACAACGATGATTAAAAATCAATTCGACACCTTGACGAAAGACGCCGAGATAGTTACCTGCTGCAAACGGCGAGGAGAACTTACAAAAACAAGAATTCGGGAGAGACCCATCTCATGTAAGATATATCGGAAACAGTAAGGAATCGAATGAAAAATGTCATTTGACAGCAGGATGTAATATAACACACAGAAGAAATAATACGAAAATGGACTGCCTTTAAAGGTATAAGAATTATAGCAATGCCAGATTTGTTGAGTGAACTATGGTTGTAATAACGAGTATGCAATATGATTAATTTATTAAGAACTATATTTGATACATCGGCAGCATTTGACGAATGTAATTCGCACCTATTGGAGGGTTATTGTACTAACTAAAGTACAGCCCTTTCGCTACTACAGTTAATCCCCTTGTTATTCTTATACGATTAAATGTCAGAATCGTTGGCGTAAACCGTGGCAGCAAACGGATTAAAAGGCCAATTTTATTATCGATTAAACTTGCATAGAGGTCAGGCCAGTGTGAAATGAATTTGTTAGAATATCGAGACAAACAATAAATTGTAAAAATAAAGTTATCGTGGGAACAACTATTTAAAATGTATTAAAATGCAAATAAAAATGACCAAAAATAACTATATAAAAAATTTTTTTAAATAGATTTTTTTTTTCCTTTTAAAGTCTTTCTGTTTGAGCTAAAAGTATTGATGAAAAATGTCATTAATTTTGTTTTTTAGACCAAGTATTTAAAGGAACGTTACGTGACATCTTAGGCATTGACAAATCAAGAAGATTGCGATCCTTATTTTTGTCTATAAAAATAAATCAGGATTGCCTATTTTATTAATTAACCAACTCCAAAAGAACACCCATCTAAGTTTCTGAACACCCACAAAGTTTCTGAACACCCATTCACGTAGAATATCCTATGTGCCTCCTTAGCGGCAGTTCATTCGTCCGATGAAATAGACCACTTCGTAAGCTGAAGTCAAAACAGGCAAGAAAGTGAAACAAATGTAGATATAAACCACCACCCCAAAAAAATCAAACGAAAAGTAATAACACATAAAAGATCAAGCTATACCTCTTAAAATTTATCGCCAATTACAATAACATTGCAATTTTCATTGGCCTTCACTATCGTTATTAAACTTAGAATTGTTTAATCCTTTAAAATCCTCTGTTCCTTGATAAAAATTGCTTAAATACTGAAGAAATAACCAGGTAATTAAATATGTTAATAAAAGAATGCATGGAATCACAGTATTAAATTGCTAGGATTGGAGAATTGGTTCATACTACGTCCTTACTGCATTTCGAGTTCCTGTTTAAATTATGAACTTTATAAAACTCGTTTTCATTCACGGGACAGATAACTTTTTCTGTCATTTCGCTCTGTTGCTAACTATGACATGCAATTTAATTCAAATGACTTTGATCTAATATTGTAAGGAATTAAACAGGGAAGCCATAAATCACGTTCCTATGTATTGTGGGGATTAAAGTCGTCAGTTATTGATCAAGAATTAAAATTTTTTCTTAATCGTTGTTTATTTATTCTCTAATGTACTGCTATTACTTTTTACATCATTCTAATATAAAAATGTATAGGAACTTCATTCAAATAATAAAACATTGATGCGAGGAGATAAAGGAAATATTAAAAAATATATATAATGAATGCCTGCTTTGTAACTGTGTATAAAGCTCAAGCTCACGTGTTAAAAATATTTGGCAACTATAAAGCAAGTTCCGGAGTATAAGAATGCAAATGCCTTGTTTTATTGTTAATCAAAATTTCTACATTCTGGTTAAGGCTGTAATAATATGTTAAGGTTTTGTTAAAATCTTCAAACATAAATTATATGCTCGTTTTCTGAGCAAATTTCGACATTCGCCAAGTGTTTAAAACAGTATAAATATTTATCGTTTGCATTATTGTTTATTTCAAGTTGAGCAAGCTATTTTTTAAACCCTTTGACTATTATTTAAAATAAAGGGCAAAACCATGGACTACCACTTTTTAGGTATGCAGATGTTTCATTGCTAAATCTTTATATAAATAAGTCAATTTATCTCAAGTCTTGTCTTTGTCACAAAATCGAATAATCGAATGTACAAAAGATACTCAAGTTTCTTTGTTTGGCCATTTTGGTTGTGAATAATCTAGATTTAGCATATAATTCAATAGATAATTACAAATTAGGATTATTATAAATTTAAAATTGTTTCAAGATATTAATAAAGAATTTATGCAATAGTGGAAAATTAAAAAAGATAAGTGAAATTTACATGAAAATTATGGCTGGAAAAAAGTACTATACTTCTTAATTCACTTTATTGGCCGAAATGTCTTTGTTAGGTTATTGAAAGTTGTTTATGACAGCACTCAATAAACAATTTCTGAATCTTATTTCGCATAGTCTTGATGCTTAAAGAATTTTTTATGTACATAATGTTACATCTAACATATTATAGCTAGTGTTCCAAACTATTAACATTAATTCAGCGAGGGGAAAAAATCAATATTTTTCTCAAATTGAAAAGAACACAAGCAATTAAATTATTTTAAAGGTGTTAATTTATTGTGAGATTTTTAAATCGTGTACCTTTTTCAGTGTTAAAGAATTTGTAAGTATTAAAGAATTTAAAGTTTAATTTAAATTAAATTAGGCTATAGAATAAAAAAATTCAGATATTCCTTATTACTTGGATATTAAGTTCTAAAAAAGTGGAACAACATGTGATTTTATTTTCTGTTAAATCCAAGAAAACTTGAAAATTTGAGAGGAACATTTTCAAGAAATAACAAATGTATCATTTCAATTTTGATCTATTTAACCACCTTTAGCTGAATTACTTTCCGATATACAGGTTATATCATTTCAGGAGACTAACCTTGTATTTCATCTTCATTATAAAGAAATGAATCTTACAAAATAAAGATAAATTATTGCCCTTCCTTAAAAAAAATCTTAAAAAATCCAACCCTCATTTTTTTAGCAGTTTTATTAATTAAATTGCCAAGAATCTCAGTAAACTCTGTTTTCTTTGGAAGAGCAATTGAAGTCTTAATTTATATTAAAAGAAAGTTCACTTTTTTGTCTACAAATGAATTTCAATTTCGAATTCACATAGTTCATCTGGCTTTTTGAAGATGGTTTGAATATACGTTTCTTATTTGTGACGCGACGCGACGTTTCTTATTTGTGTGCCCATTTCTCAAGAGTTGTGTATCTTACCTACTTCAGTGAGGATGAAACCTACTACTGATCTTACCTACTTCATCGAGAATTATTCTAATTGAAGGTGGGTTTTTTCCTATAAACGATCTATAAGCCGCAAACGACATTGACAAGCGCCTTCATTGATGTTTTCCATCATATTCGTATTGTGATCTTTTTCTTCCAGTTGTCATAGTTTTCTTTAAAAAGCACTCATTCCTCGTCTTATTTATCTGCATTTTTCATCAGTAGTCTGCCTCTCAGTCGTGAAGTATTTATTTTTAAAAATAATTATGAGAATTATTAAGACATTTTATGCATCCCAGTGCTTGAAAGTTTGGATATATTTCAAGTAATTAAAATGGCGAATTTTCCAGCGCATAGCTTCACAAACATATTTCCAGCTTTTTGTACACAAATGATTCTCTTTTAAAAACAAATAAATTATACCTTCCGATGTTTTTATGTATGCAAAGAAAGATCTGAAGAGGTTTGTTCCTTTTGTATAAATTTATCTTGTAATCGATATTCAAGGTTTTTCTTGACCGAGCAGTGGATTGAACCCAAATTACAAGAAAATGCTTAAAATGTGCAAAGTGTCCATATCTATTTGAAACTTGAAGTAATTGCACAGTCTAAAAACATAAGTACAATTAATTGGCATTAAAATAGATGTTGAAAGAAAATAACGTAAAAATTGTAGTGGATGAATCGCTTTCTCAAAAATTTATTTTTATTATGTCTCGCATAAATATTGTTTCACTTGAAAGATCTTCAGTCTTAAAAACTGAATTTTTTTTAATTCACTGAGTGTTTTAGACATTTTTGGAATTTATATCGATGCGCTCTTATGGCAAGTGAAATAAGGAATAAAAATAGTGCTTTTGTGGCAGCTTTTATTAAACAAATAATAAGCTGTCAGTATTAAGAAACAATCGTTAAACATCATTTTTGCATTAAACTAGTCGTTATATTAAGTTTTAATATGGGAAATTTTATTTCACTTCCTTAGGATAATTTTAATTCCTGAAAGTTAAATGAAATGTTTTCGTGAGTGTCAGTGCGTGTGCACATTTAATGCGCATGTGGGATCTTAGAAGCTAAAAGACCGAAGACAGTAAATATGCGAGTTAGGCTTGGTCAGAGAAATTCGTTAGGTGAAAAAATTGACATAGTGTTGGAAGCCAGTTTTAATGAGGGTTAATGTTAATATTTTTACTTAAATACGATACATTTTTTTTCCTGAATTGTTTTTATTTGTTTGGTAAAATCTGTTATGATTCAACTTCCCCTCCTTACTTGTTTTTATTAAGAACTTTACAATGTTTTACTCCGTGAAATAACCGTATTAAAAAGTTTGCATTTTCTTCTATGTAAATAAGAAGTCTCCCTTTTTCGACCCAACGTTTCGGTTTTGAACAGAAGGAAAATTCTGTAATGAATGCGTTACTGAATGAACTAGTTCTTGCAAAATATAACCTCAAACATTTTTGCTATTAAATATTATAACTTCTGCCACCATCATTAAATTGGAAAAACATTTCCTCGAAATTCGTGCTGAAACTGAAAAATATACACGCATTTAAAAACAATTCAGAAACTGGTTTATTTTAAGATGCACCATATTAAGAAGCCTACAATAAAATGCTTCAATTTCCCAATATAAAATTAAATTATAAAACATATATTATTTCTAGATACATTATTTCTATTATATGCATTATTTCTATAAGGTGAAAATACATTATTTCTAGTTTGTTTTTTGAAAGAAGGTAATAAATTATATTAAATTCCTAATTATATGATCGACTGATTATAATTTACTTGATAAAGAGTCTGAGGATATAAATTTAACTTTTTTTCCTACATTGAGAAATCAAACTCACACTCTGTGAGGAAACAATATTCATCAAGCAATAAATACTTATTAATTTTTTTATTTGTCATAATTTTTTCCTACCCTGATGCTCTGATATGTTCAAATGGAAGCGAAATCGTGTTTTTTACTTGCCACTCGCCTTTGCTTATCGCGAAATTAAAAAGAAAAGTACTGCCATCTGGCGGATAAGGATTAATGCGTTTTTTAATTAAAAATATATTGTTACGAATGTTACGTATCTGTGATGCTGCTTCCCAGTATGATTGGTTCCTTCACTGGAAGGAATGATTTACAGTATTCTTTACTGGATGCTGTAGATGCTCTTAGAAATGATCCCAGAGCTTGGCGACAAACTTGGCAGCTTGACGACGACTTTTTCGACTTTGGCGATAAAATGGAAAGTACCCGAAACATCGAGAATTTTCCCGATTCGTCCATCAAGGACCGAGATATGTCCAGACGCGCCCTGATTGGTCGAGACATTTCTAGCCCCGTCTCTTGGGACTATATAAGGACCATCGTTTCAAGCTGAGGGCAGTAGTAGTTGGAATCAACAGCAGATAGCGAGTCCTCCAGAGGAGAAAACAAGAAGCGGAGAAGCCAAGCAAGTGCTGAACTGAGCTGTGTGCCTTGTAGTCTATTGAGGAAGCAGCGTCGAGTACTGTAGCTAGTACTGCAGATATTGTTACTACTTGTGAATTACTGTTATTGTGTGCTGCTGTGTGTTCGTCTCGTCTGTAAATAAACGTCTGTGTTGTGTTCGGCAACTAAAGGACTGATCATTCTGTGTGCTCTTCATCTCATCTCTAATACCATACACACCCACTATACAAGTTAAAAAGAACCCGACGGATTAATATAGGAAATCCGTAACAATTTGGTGTCAGAAGTGGGATAGTGGTTTGCAGTGTATGGTGTTGACTAGATCCCAAGCAAAAATGGCTGAATCGGAGAATGACGTTTGAACAACTTTTTGCTCTCGTGAAAGAGATGCAGGAAGAGAATTGAGCTCTCAAGAAAGAAATGCAGGAAGAAAATCGGGCTGGGCAAGAGAAAATACTGAAAATAATGGAATCAGGACAAAAAGAAATGAAAGCTGGACAAGAAGAAATGAAGAGTGAACTAAAGAAAGAAATTTCATCGACGAAAGAAATTTTAGAGGAGAAACTCGCCAGTATGGGTGATAGAATTACTCACGTTGAAGAGAACTTCTCAAGAATAGAAGATCAAGTTAATAAAATGGAAGAAATTATTGAGCAGAAAATAATCGAGAAGATAGAAGAAAATCTGGACCAGAAGGTTCGAGCAGATATCGGAAAAGAATTTGAACAGAAATTTGGAAAAGAGATCGAAAGCCTGAAGCAACAGATTTCAAATGGGCATGAGGAATCTAAAGTGACATTTACACCTTCCTTAGCAATGATTAAATTATCGACTTTCGATGGAAAAACATCCTGGCAGGTGTACAAAACACAGTTTACGATGGTAGCAGAAGCTAATGGATGGAATCCTCAAGCCAAAGCTTTCCACCTAGCAGCTTCATTAAGAGGAGACGCGGTTGACATCCTCGAGACTCTTACCGATGAGCAAAGACATGATTTTCAAGCCCTACTGAGTGCACTTGAGCTGCGATTTGGAGAGAAGTGCACTAAGGAATACAGTCGACTGCAGCTAAAGTCCCGCTATCAAAAAGCGGGTGAGAGTCTCCAAGAATTGGCTGCCGACATTCAGCGATTTTCCCATCTTGCATTTTCGGATTGCCCGGTTGAGACACGTCAAGATCTGGCTCTCCAGCACTTCATCGATAGTGTGCGGGATCCGGAGACACAGAAAGCTCTTAGACTAGCAGGTATCAAGGACATCGGATCTGCATTAGTTTATGCACATAAAATAGAGGCTGCCCAATTAGCCACACGTAAGGATCGGCACACAATCCGATCAGTTTCCACTCCGGATTCGGAATCTCATTTTATGAAGCAAATCCGAGAGCTGCGACGAGAAATCCGGAGGCTAAACGATCGTAAAGGAGACTGTAATACCGAAATTAAATGTTGGACTTGTGGTAAAGTCGGACACGCCAGTAGAAACTGCCGATCACCTAGGGGTGGTGGAAATAATCTTCCACCACATCAGGGAAACTAGTATGTGGCCATCTCGTGGGGCGGAGGTGTCCAGATAGTCAAAAGCCCCGTTTCAAAGTGTTTCATATCTCTTCATTAAGTGGCGGCGACAATGGACTTTACGTGATAGGTCAGATTAGTAATATTTCGTGCCGTGTGGTTGTCGACACTGGAGCTAATGTGACAATAATGAGAAAAGATCTGGCCCAGAAATTAAAAGTTAAGATGATATGAACGCCGCCCCACATTACCTTACAGACAGTGACGGGAAACAAGATTCACGTTCATGGGAAAGTCAACCGCACCATACGCTTTGGAAATGTCAACTACCACCATACGGCATTTGTAGCAGAAATTACCGACTCTTGTATTCTTGGACTGGATTTTCTGCAGAAATACGACTTTAAACTGGATAATAGTAAAATGTTTTCAAAATTTGAAGACATAACTCTCTTTGGACTACGAGCTGAACTCGAATCCAGCCAGAAAATAATAGCCAAAATTGACATATCTTTATCGCCAAGGTCTGAATGTGTAATACCCGGTTTGATAGCAGATAACCGAAAATTCCGATTTGGTATAATGGACTATCCTGACATAGGCAGTCCCAGAGAAGGAGTGCTGGTAGCTTCTTCGGTAGTGGACCTTTCAAAGCCAGTTATTCCAGTGAAAGTGGCTAATATCAGTAATAAGACAAAAATTATCCGGAAGACAGGTGCTAGCAGCTTGTGCTCCTGTTACTTGCGTAGATCGAAAGTACAATAGTCAGGACGTTTCTTCAGACGATTTAGTCCGAGAATTGCTGAAGGATACTGACTGAGATGAAAGACAGTTGTGCTGCTGGAGCGTTAGTAAAAGAATTCCAAGACTTATTTTCTCGAAAAGCTGAGGATTTTGGAAGGACTAAACTATTAAAACACCGAATTGATACGGGAGATCACCCTCCCATAAGGCAGCACCCCAGACGACTACCTATCGCTAAGCAAAAAAAAGTCAAAACACTAATTCAGGAAATGTGAGAAAATGACGTCATTGAGCCGTCATCAAGTCCTTGGGCATCCCCCATCGTCTTAGTGAGGAAGAAAGATGGCTCTACTAGATTTTGTGTGGACTATCGCCGGTTAAATGATGTTACCAAGAAGGACAGCTATCCTTTGCCAAGGATAGATAATACGCTCGATACCCTTGCTGGCAATACCTGGTTTTCCACCCTGGATCTTAAGAGCGGTTATTGGCAAGTAGAAATCCATCCTGAAGATAAAGAGAAGACGGCTTTCACCACAGGACAGGAACTATGGCAGTTTCAGGTTATGCCTTTTGGTTTGTGCAATGCGCCGGCAACGTTTGAACGCCTTATGGAAACAGTTATTGGAGGGCTTTCTTACGCGGCATGCCTAGTTTACCTCGATGACATCATCATGGGGCGTTCTTTCGAAGAACATCTTCAAAACATTAGGCGTGTACTACAAAGGCTCAAGGAAGCTAACCTGAAGTTAAGCCCCTCCAAGGGCCACCTATCTAGACGGGAAGTCGCTTATCTTGGGCATATTATTTCGTCGAAAGGTATTCGAACAGACTCGGATAAAATATCGGCCGTAAAAGACTGGAAATGCCCAACGGATGCTCACCAACTTCGAAGTTTCTTAGGTTTATGCACGTATTATAGGAAATTTGTGAAGAACTTTTCAACAATTGCTAGACCACTCAATAAGCTGACCGAGGCGAGGCAGAAATTCATCTGGACTGACGAGTGTGAAAACTCCTTTAAATAGCTCAAAGATGCCCTAACATCTGCTCCAGTTTTGGCATATCCTGAAGTTGGAAAACAATTTATTCTGGATACGGATGCAAGCCTTGAAAGCATCGGAGCTGTGCTGTCCCAAGAAATAGATGGGCAGGAACGCGTCATTGCCTATTTCAGTAAGTGTCTGTCCAAACCGGAAAGGAATTATTGTGTGACCAGGAAGGAACTTCTTGCTATCGTAAAAGCCGTAGCGAACTCCCATCCTTACCTCTACGGTCGAAGGTTTCTGCTTCGTACCGACCATGCTTCATTAACCTGGCTACTGAATTTTAAAAATCCGGAAGGTCAAATAGCCAGGTGGATTCAAAGACTCCAGGAATACGACATAGAAATTCGCCACAGGAAAGGATCAGCTCATGGAAACGCAGATGCTTTTTCGAGAAAACCCTGTTCAGAGAATTGCAAATACTGTTCAGGGTTGAACAGAAATTTGGCTTGGTAGATCCTGTAATTCGTCAAGTTGTAACTCCATCAAAATCGGAATTAGATCCATGAAGTGACGAGAGCCTCCGGAAAGAGCAACTAGCTGATCCTGAAATAAAACCAATTATAGAATTTAAAGAGTCATCAAACGGAAAGCCCAGCTGGCAAGATATCGCCCCTTTTCATCTTACAGCGAAACGTTACTGGGCTCTTTGGGATTCCCTCCATTTGAGAAATGGTGTACTGTATCGCAAGTGGGAATCTGACAACGGAAAATCGCTCAGGTGGCAGTTGATACTCCCAAAGACGAGAATATCTACAGTCCTTAAGGAACTCCATAGCAGTCCAACTGGAGGTCATTTTGGTGTTACGAATACCTTACAAAAGTTAGAGAGCGCTTCTACTGGAACAATGCAAAAAATGACGTGGAGAAGTGGTGTCGCACATGTGATCCCTGTGCTGCTCGTAAAGGTCCGGGAAAACGAACTAAAGGAAGACTGCAGACATATAATGTGGGAGCACCTTTCGAACGAATAGCTTTTGACATCCTAGGTCCACTTCCTAGGTCATCAGATGGCAACAACAACATCCTGGTTATCATGGACTACTTCACTAAATGGCCTGAAGCTTATCCCATTCCCGATCAAGAAGCCACAACTGTTGCAGAAATTCTGGTTCAACACTGGATTTCAAGATACGGAGTTCCACTACAACTGCATTCCGATCAAGGAAGAGGGCCGCGGTGGCCTGGTGGTAAGGTCGAGGCTTCGGAACCGGAGGGTTTCAGGTTCGAGACTCGATTCCACCGAAGATCCATCGTGTGAGGGGGTCTCTTGCACGTTAAATCTGTCAGGCCAAACGTCCTCCCGCTGGTGTGGTGTGGAGAGGGGGGTGCCACTTCAGGTGTCGTCCTCGTCATCTGACCGTGGTTCAAAATTATGAGGTCCGTCCCAAAATAGCCCTCGTGTTGCTTTAAAACGGGACGTTAATATAACTAAACTAAACTAAACTAAACCGATCAAGGAAGAAGCTTCGATCCTGCAGTTTGCAGGAAATTGTGTGAGATACTCAGCATCAACAACAGCTCTACCTCCTCAGTCAACCGGCATGGTAGAGAGGTTTAATCGGACCATCCTGAACAGCCTCTGTCTCCTGGGTTCCAGCAGTCAACAAGACTGGGACAAGAAATTTCCTCTTTTCCTACTTGCCTACAGAAGTACCGTTCACGAAACTACCGGCTATTCCCCATCCCAGATGCTCTTCGGACGTGATCTTCGTCTGCCGGCAGATCTACTGTTCGGGCGGCCTCCAGATGCTCCCTTGGCGCCTGAGGAATACATTGAGAAACTCCAGACAAGGATGGACGAGATGCATCATCTGGCCAGGGGTAGAATCGGCATGGCTTCAGAGAAGATGAGTCGATACGACGCGAGAGCGACGGGACACGACTTCCATGAAGGGGACCAAGTGTGGTTATGGAATCCAAAACGTCGCAAAGGACTCTCCCCGAAGTTGCAGACCAACTGGGAAGGTCCCTATACGGTCCTTAAAAGATTGAATGACGTAGTAGTACGGATACAGAAATCACCACAATCAAAGCCGAAGGTAATACACTGTAATAGGCTAGCACCTTACCTTGTCCAAGGCGATTAAGATCCTTTAAGTTCAGACCATGGTCAATAATTATTTTGTAAATTGTGTTACTCATTTGTCTTTTCTAAATTTTTACTTTGTTGTTTCAGTATTGTGATTGTATTAGTTTCATGAATTTATTTTGTAATTATACACTCTGTATGTGATTTTGAGTATTAGTTTGTTATTTTTGTGTATTTAATTGTTTACTATGCGTATATGGTATTCCTGTAAATAGACGCCTCCTAACTGAGGGTTGTACTGCCCGGGACGTGCAGTCCTTAGGAGGGGGGCAATGTTACGAATGTTACGTATCTGTGATGCTGCTTCCCAGCATGATTGGTTCCTTCACTGGAAGGAATGATTTACAGTATTCTTTACTGAATGCTGTAGATGCTCTTAGAAATGATCCCAGAGCTTGGCTACAAACTTGGCGACCATTTGGCGACTTGACGACGACTTTTTCGACTTTGGCGATAAAATGGAAAGTACCCGAAACATCGAGAATTTTCCCGATTCGTCCATCAAGGACCGAGATATGTCCAGACGCGCCCTTATTGGTCGACATTTCTAGCCACGTCTCTTGGGACTATATAAGGACCATCGTTTC
>JAPMOQ010046113.1:0-22773 GCA_026543055.1 Argiope trifasciata
CTCTTTGCTTTCCCTTCAGCCAATTTTCTTGACTACATTTTTCCCGTAGTTTTCCCATCAACTTATTGGTAAACCTCATTTTTAAGATATTAAATATCTTTTGTACTCTCAAATTAGCAATTTTTGAATACAGCGAAAATGAGTTTTGACGTATGGCTTTTTTCATTGAATTTATTCAAAATTTTGTAAGGTACGTAATGTTGTTTTAAAGAAAAACCTACAATTTTTTTTTTGAAAAATAGATCTACATTACTTTTTGTACTTGTGACACTTCATATCAAATCAGTCAAAATTCTTTGAAACATTTTTTATCCATATTATTTGCGAATATTAATTTTTGTGAGTAACGAATTTTTTAAAAAACATAACATTTATTACTAAAAATGACTTTTATATATATATATATATATATATATATATATATATATATATATATACGTGACGTATAACAAATACACTGTTTTATGTCGAAATTCTTTGTTCAAATCGTTTCAAAAAATTAGCAAAATTTAAAATAAAAAACTTTAAGATGTTTGTACTGTAATGCTCATACTTTTTTCTAATGTGCTGTTAAATTTTTATTTTTGCTACTGTTTTTAGGAAAAGATAATTTTCTGTTTTATTATGGTTCTCTAGTATTTTATTTCACTCTACAAAAATGCACATACGTCTGAACTATTTTGTAAAACAGTGCTTACTTTAGAAGAGGTCATTGTTTTTGTAGAATGTATTTTTGATGTTTCTAATTATTCATTTTATTTTAATGAGTTCAAATTGAAATTGATTTTATACGTAAATCTTTTTCAATGTGAACAGTAGTATTACATAAGAGATATTTTTGTCGATATTCAACACAGAATCATTAAAGATTCGTTATCATATGATCATAAATCATATGATCCGTTATGATATGATCATAAATCATATGATCCGTTATGATATGATCATAATTTTTCTCTTTTTTGAAAACCTAATCAAAAAGAGTAAATTTATGAAATCATATATCTACTAGTACCCTGGGAGGTATGAGAATGAAAGGCTTTCGTCATAAGGGCTGCTTCTCGGTGTGAGCAAAAATGGAGTGGGGTCAGGTACCTCTTGCTAATAAAGGAATATGCACGTTACGGGATGGATTGTATAGCAGCCGGTGATTAGGACTTAACCCTAGTTCCCACCTACGCTTTCTGTATTCTCATCTTTTAAATTTTTCTGTGTATCTGAGGATTGGCGGTTTTTGGTAATACGAGGGCACAGGCGCTGAAATATTTTGAGGCCCCTCTATTGTTGCCAACAAAAAAACGCAAGATAAATTTAAAACCAATCCTTAAAAACTTTCTATTTTCAATCTTTTAAATATTTTTAAAAGCTTTAATAAGCGAATTACGATTTTTCGAAAATTTTTACGTCTTATTTGTCAAAATATCATACTTTCCTTTTTTTTTTCACCCGTATTTAATATCTATTTTTTTACGACGTTTTTAATTTTCGACTTGCCCGCGACTTTCTTAAGCTTAAAGATATTCTTAGAACAAAAGATAAGATTAACATCGCCAATTATTTATTGTTTTTTCGCAAACCATATACCGGTCTTTCTTAAATTTCTGATGTTGGAAGAATAAAAATGTTTTTTCTCGAAATTCATTTATAATCTTGAAGAACATCTGAGATATGGGATTCAGAAGTTAGTCGAAACAATAAGAAGGCTCCCTAAAGATATATTTTCTCATAATGATTGACATTACTCTCTGGAATGATGAGTCGTATCTCTGTATAAGGGCTAAATGCATGTGTAAGTCACGATTTTGGTGATAAGAGTTCAATGTCATTCGTCGCGGCTACTCAGCCGTGCAACTCATCAACGATGACTGATGTCTGCGAGGGAAATGAATATCTCTTTAAGGTTATGAATGAAATCTATACATCTCTGATATTCATGCGAAAACCTTCATTCGATGCATTGAAACCTTATCCGATTTTCAGAACGCATTTTTCTAATGAAATAATATTTCTGTCTCTTATCTGATATCTATGTTCTACAGTTATCTAATATCTACGTTCTACAGTCGAAATGCATGGAGGGAAATGTCTGCGAGGGAAATGAATATTGCTTTATGGCTATGAATGAAATCTATAGACGGCCATGATCTCTGATATTCATATACAATATTTCATTCGAAAACATTTGTTCGATACTTTGAAACCATATCCGATTTTCAAAACAGTTTTTTTCTAATGAAAATATGATATTTCTGTTTCTTATATAATATCTATGCTCTACAGTTATCTAATATCTACGTTCTACAGTTATCTAATATCTACGTTCTACAGTTATCTAATATCTACGTTCTACAGTTATCTAATATCTACGTTCTACAGTCGAAATACATAGAAATTCGACTGTATTTTAATTTCAAAATTCCTGAGAAAATGTAATTTATTTAGAGTCATTAAACTTCTGAAAAACAGCAATACTTTTGCAATTAGTTATGAGTTAAAAAACATTTTGAAGAGGTTGTACAAGCATTGTTTTTCTTTTAAAAATTTTTGAGAGCATATACATTTTATAACATTTTCTTTTCATATTCTAATATTAACTAATCTTTTAAATAACTAAAAAGGTCTTTCATGATTAAAAAAGAATGTTTTTCTTTATAATGAAGAAAGCTGCTTACATAAAATTGCTTTTCAAAATTTAAACACACTCATAGGATTTTGTAACTCGCTATGAAAAGAAAAAATAAATAATTACAGTCTCCGAACATAAAATTTACGAAATCTTCTTTCAAATATGAACAGATTTCACAAAAACTTTTTCCTATTTGAATTTGTTTCCTTTTCTCTTTAAAAAAATATTTGGAGCATAAATGAAACTATTTCATTCAAATAATATTTAACCGAGTTCTCATTCAAATATCGCGCGGTATTTCAATAAAGATTTAAAAATAAATTTCATCTCAATTTTTCGTTGTAATACAGAGCCTCGATGAACAAAAAATAAGGATTATTTATTTAAGGAATTATTTTGAACATAATTTTGATACATACAAATTATTATTTGTCTTCCTTTTTTGAATTTTATTCGCTGTTTTATTCTTGAAATTTATTCATTCATTAATAAGCTATTAATTTTATTAAAAAATATAGTTTAAATAATATGTATGCGAGAAAAAGATGAACAATCTCTTATTTATTATGCAAAAATTTGAAATCGTTTCGTTTTTATTCTGGACAAGAGCTTTTTTAAAAAACAGAGTGAATATTTGTTTTATGTGTTTGCGTTGAATACGCCTAATTTGCTTAGTTTTATTTTTGAATTGTAGAATGGACAAACACTTACGGGTAAACATTTTAAGACGTTTCTTTTCTATCGGGGTATAAAATTATCATTTTGAATTCGTAAGATTCTTAATCCGTGGGGTATTCGATCGGAAAAAGGAAAAATTGTTCCAAGAGAGTCTAGAAAAAGGAATATAAAAAGTCACCAATGAAGACAAAATAAGAAAAGGTACTTTTTATAATGCAGAAATAAATTCTCAAAATTGAAATAGGTATGCAGGTGACCCTCAGGAACCAAACCTTCAAAAAATGGTTTTTTTCCCGAAATTCAAAATTTATAATGAAGCAAAAGGATATGGAATTACTATTCAATCCTTTCTGAAGAGGGAAATATTTCAAGATTTTGTAACATCTCAAAGTGTAAATAAAATAAATTAGTTCGACAAAAAAATTTAAAAGCTCAGAGGGTGCAGTAATTATTTCGCTTTGCTTCATTTTTGAAGATTTTTTTGAAGCCTTCAGTGCTTGCCTGAAACCTTTTCTGATGAGTTAAAATACAAAACCAGCCACCTTCCATTGGAATTTTAGTTTTGTCTTTGCTTCTAAATCGATCCATCGCTTTGAAGATAGATTTCTGCCTTTCTGAAGCGTATGGAGATGCATAAAAATAAAGTAATCTTGCCATAATAGTATCTTTTCCGATCATTTTTCAGTAGCGAATAATTTCAATAATTTCGTTTTCAAATATAAGTGAAATAAAAATGTATGGAGACCAATGAAAAATTCAGTAAGTTCATTTGAAAGCAAGATTTTGTTAATTTGAAGTGAATAAAATCCTTCTGTTGGATTTAAAAATTGAATTCACGTTCGATTTCTGTCCATATTCTAACAAAAGTACACCACGAAAAGTCAAATGATCCGTTTCTTTTGTAAGTACCTACAGCTATGGGAAGGAAATATCTAAAGAACAAATGTATATTTTCGAAGAATGAAAGCACCCAAAATAAACCCCATTAGGAGCTTCTCACGAATCTCAAGATAACTTCTTCGAAGTTGAAATCATTAATTAGTAACAACGCCGTTTTCATTTCGCTGGGGGAAATAAGAACCTTATTTTGGTAACTTCTCGTATTCGAAACCCCCCCCCCCCCGTTTTTTCACTCCATGGGAAATAAATACATCTCAAAATAAATGAGATGCACCGAGCACGTGTTTTCTTAAAAACGACTTTATTCAGGCTTTATGGGCACAGTTTTAGGTTTATATTCCATTGAGATGGGATTTTTAGAGGGAAATCCATTTAAATCGAGAAGGGTCTGAAAAGAACATAATGAAGGACAAATAAATGCATAGAATGGATGTTTTTTTTTCCAACTGTGACTTTCAAATTCATATTGCTGTAACTGCTTGACATTGCATTTGCTAATCAACTATTTTTAGTCAAGTATACAAGGAAGTTTCAAAATTCTAAACCAACGATCGATTATTCCTTTTACATTCTAATTTAAAGGGGTTTTTTTCTAACTGAAGTCATCAAAATTCATGTCATTAATTTGGCGTTCTCTTGTCAATGATTCAGTGTTAAATACTGATATGTGTAGTGAATATACCCGAAATGGTTCGAGGCTAGAAAGATTTAAAAAGGGATTCTCTAAAGCTAATCCATTATCTTTTGATTTTTAAATGTCTTGAAAAGACGGCCGTTAACATTCCGTTAGTCGCGCCTTATGTGGCAGATATCTGATAGTTTCTTTCTCCAAGAAGTAGATAGAGCTATGTCTTAAATAAATTTTTTTTTGCTATCTTCCTAGTTTGTTTTGGGTGTTAATATTCCGTTAGTCACGCTTTATCTGGCAGATACCTGATAGTTTCTTTCTCCATGAAGTAAATAGAGCTATGTCTTAAAGAAAATTCTTTTTTGCTATCTTCCTAAATTGTTTTGGAGGGAATTTTACTACCAATCCCGCGCTTCAACTGTGATATTCGAAAAGGCAACTAATATAGATTATCTGTGAGATATGTCGCGATCACTTTTGTAAATGTATCTTACTTCCACATTTTTTTGCATTTTGCATTCTGTGTTTTTTAAATTATTGTTAATACCTTCTATTCCTATTTTTAAGTTTTTATTTTCAATTTTACTGTGTTCAACTCTATTGTATCTTCCAGATACAGCAGCCTGCCAATATAAATTGTCTTGTGCTCTCAAAAAATTGATTCGAAAAAAAAATTATCTGAAAAAAAAAAAAGAAATTAATAACAACAATGACAATGATAGTATTTCTTACAAAAGGTACAAGCTTTGTCAAAAACAGAAGAAAATACACAATTAGATATTCACGCAAAAATTAAGGTTGAAACTTGTTTTTGCAACACTGTATATTCTTAGGAATGTGGAAGAGAATCGAACAGGGAAAATGTAGATTAAGTAAGAGGAAAATGTATTTTTTAAATCGACTAAGCTGTATTTACCGATAAAACTAGTGGTTATCAATCATGAAACTTTGATTATTTCTTTCTACGTACTTAACTCTCATGATTATTATAATACATTAATTCTTTCGTAAATAATAAAATATGTATGTAATATCAAAGAATTTGATTTATTGCCATTTCTCTCTACTTATAATTGGGTTATTATCAATTTTATTAGTTTATTTTAACAACATATGCAGGTGTATCTGTCAAAGAAAACGCGGCCACATTTGTTGGAAAAAGGCACTCGACTACCGGAGTGTTAAAGACATTTTTAAGGACTCTTTATAAATCATCATTGCCTCTTTCAAAAAGTGCCAATGCTGCTCAAGTATCAGCAAAGTTAGATATCTAAGGATCAAATATATATGTCCAAAGAATTAGAGCATTCAAAATAAACTCCATTAGAAGCTTCTCACGTATCTCAAGATAGACATTTCAATTATGCTGCACCAGTATCAGCAATATTAAACTGTCACAAGGAAAATTTAGAATAATTTTAGAACAAAATAATAACCTCAAACTGTGTGTCTATAAAGAAATACCTGATTGACAAAATTAATCGAATCACAATTTTAACGTGAAATGTGTATCGGAAAACATGTCAAACCAGAAGGAGTGTCCTCTCGTCTACTCTCCAATAAAGTTCTTATCCTAATTATGGCTTTTCAGTAAGGCTGTGAATAACTTTCCGGCATTGCTGAATCTTTCTTCATAATTTTCAATAGTTCTTACCTAACATCTAACATAACAAAGAATTTCGTTGATTAAAGTCGTTGCATTTAAATGCATTCGAAAGTATAGACCCACAGATGCTTGAAGCATTGGGTTCAAAATTTGACAAGTCTCCATATTTTAGATGCTAAACCAGTGTACCAAATAGTGTGTTTGTGTTTTGTATTTGCCGAGTTTGCTTTTACTAGAACAACCAGACAAGATAAGATTTCCTGTGGTTGGATTTAGGAATCTGATGCAAAACTACAAATTTGGATGTAATTTCTTCTACCAAATTTCGATCTTTACTTCAAAATGGTTTTGAATTATCGTATTCAGTAACAGACAAAAGTCATGCCAAAAATGTTTTTTTTTTAGGGGGGGGGGGTCTGAAATGTGGAGATTCGTCAAAAACTCGAATTCAAATTTTTTGACAATTGTGATACTTCTGTATTTCCTCTACGAAAAAGTAAAAAGGT
Source organism: Argiope trifasciata (assembly GCA_026543055.1). Taxonomy (NCBI): domain Eukaryota; kingdom Metazoa; phylum Arthropoda; class Arachnida; order Araneae; family Araneidae; genus Argiope; species Argiope trifasciata. Next base: position 6,945 of record JAPMOQ010046113.1, read on the forward strand.
GTTGTAAGAAATTCCGAGCACCTGTATTGTTAAATGAAAGGAATCTATGTAAATAAAAATGAATGTATGTCTCTTCTGCGCTGCCGTGCCGCTCATCCGATGGCGATAAAACTTTGGCAACTTATTACTTGCATTTACGGGATGGTTATAGACAGTAAAATTATCTAATCTATAAAAAATATTTTTGGATCAATTTGCTTCATTTATTAACCAATGATTAATGAATTTTTGTTTGTTTGTACCTTATGCGCTGCCGAGCCGCTCATCCGATCGCGATAAAACTGACTATTTATTACTTGCACTTTAAATGCTCAGACTGAATCTAACAAATCCATGTTTTTCACGTATGCTGGATGCTTACGAGTCGGAAAGTCAAGGAATTTATTTGTTTCTTCTGAAGACAGAAAAAGAATAAATACTATTAGTACTAAATAAACTATAAATATACTATTAGTACTAATATATTAAAAATAAGAAAGAGTAGAATAAATACTATTTGCACTTTTCCTTTCTATATCACTCAATATCGATGAATGTATTCCTTTCCGATACGAAAATAAATGTTATTCTTTCTATCATTCCCAATGAAACGAGACAGTAATTTTAAATTTCAAACGATAATTCTAAAGTTATTTCTTCTGCGACAGCAACGCGCCAGCTAGTTCTCAATGAAAGTGGGAGTGATTGAAACCGGCGTAAAGAATAAGTCCCGGAACTGAAACCTAAAATGACTTGAAACCTCCTTTTCTGCTCAATCCATTCATCTCAGTGAGATGAAAGCAAACTATTTTAAGGTCTCACCGAAAGGGATAGATACATCACCATGTTCAATTCAACCGAAATAATCCTGCCTCGCAGACTGAGTGAGGAATAGCATAAAAACATCAAAGGGATTTAGCAGAGGGAAATAGATTGAAAAAGCCTTTCGAAACTTATGAAGACAGCTTTGTTTTCGTGGGGAAAGCAAGTCGCTGTATTGGAATGGAGGAGGGAGAATTTTTTATCATTTGCCTAAGATAGATTGTCTTACGGTTCAATTCTTAAAAATATTCACCTATACCAGAGGTTCCTAACCTTTTTTGAACTGGCGTCCCCTTTTTTAGTGAATATTTCAATATCACCCCCTCCCACTCCAGATAAATAAGTACATAATGCATGGTGGAAACAAGAATTAAAAAAAATTCTAATAGACAGAATATTGTTGGAATTGAAACGCTACTAAATTTCTTCTTTATTTAAAAAAAGAGGAATAAAATTTTTAGCTTACCAATTATAAGGATAGGCAGGGATTTTGACGAAACGAATGAATTCATAATAAACTATTGCTTTCTAAATAAATAAACTGACAGTTTCAGAGACCCATCAAAACTCATACTTAATTATATTAAAAAGTATTTTTATTAAAATTTAAAGACATCGAAATTTTAACTTAACTAATGAGAAGGCTGGATTTGATGCATTTTAAGGATCTTGTTAACAACAACCTCTATTTCACTTTAAAATGATCGTAAATCGCCACTTTCAGTAATATGGAGCCGATCTCTCTTTTTCATTACCAATATTGCCTCAGCACTAAATCCAAGTTCTGCTAAATATGAAGAGGGGAATACTATCAGAAGTCGTTGAACAATCGACCATAATCCAGAATGCAGTTGCGAAATAGACTTCTGCAGCCAAAATTCTTGGTAGCCATTCTTGAATTTAATTTTTAGATCCTCATTTGTCGTTAGTTTTATTAGTTCTTCTAACTGAGGTAATCCTGCAATGTTGATATTGGAAAAAAGATCCAAAACCCAGTCTGGTATGTCCATATTTAAATTATCCTGGAATCGTTCCTTGAAGTTATTGTACATTATATTTGGCAAATCTTCTAACGCCCCTTCGTGCCATATCAATGCCCCCTAATTTTCTCTGGGTCTTTTACCGTCCCCCTGAAAGCTTCAAACGCCCACTAGGGGGCGTTATCGCCCACGTTGGGAACCTATGACCTATATGCTGAAGATAAAAAAAAGGATTCTTTCGACTTTCTTCCACAGAAACCCGATAATACCTTGATGTCACAAGAGTATAATTTACGATGAATAAGTTCTAATAAATCGTTAACTTTGAATTATTAATGATGATGATGTCGTGTCCGTGTTTCCACGGAAAGGGGATGCAGTAGCTTCTGAGGGTAAAGACCCCTGAGCACCCAGAGAGCAGAAGTCTGACTTGTTGCTCAAATGAAAGTGACACACACATTCGCTTGCAGAACCTCTTTTTACAGGGGGGGGGCACATTCATACATCTCACAGATAGAACACAAACAACCATGCCCAAACCGTGACGCCCAGATCACGGGGAAGACGCGTTACCCCTATGCCAGGACGCCGGCAATTTTTAATGATTCAAATGTGTAAAGCTAATTAGATAATAAACCAGCTAGTTAGATAATAAATATAAACTTCTTGCATTTGAAGCACAGATTGTTTTTATTTTCAGCAAATGAAATTGTTGAGTCAAATGACAGTTTCTATTGATGACTGCTACTATTTATTTAGTTGATTGAAGTTTTCAGTTTATTCTCTGCCATAGTTCTTTCTATCAGTTAAAGATCATCCAATGGTCTTGCTTTGTAGCATCGGTTTTTGAATCGTTGTTTCTTTATATTTTAAAATAATTTATTTTCATTTTCCCCTTGACCTGCTTATTTTTGTAATGTTCATATTTTGCCCAGAAAATGTTTTATAAATTATGAATATACTATGATGATGATAGTACTTTTGTAAAGTAAAAGGAAACGCTGCGCTTGATCTACGATTTAAAAAGGCTTAGATAACCAAAGCAAACAGAACTTCCAGTAATTATTAATCATACCAAACATCAGTCTTCTTAACCACCTATCGCCGTCATTAAAGCTGGATGGGTCTGGCTGAGGGGTAGCGTGTCTTCCTAGTGTTCCCGGTTAGGGCATGGTTGTTATTCTATCTGTGAGTACAGTAAAAGCTCCTTATTCGCGCTTCCTTCATTCTCGTTTTCACTATTCACGGATTAAAAAAATGCGACCCAATTCCTATATTCGCGGCTAAACATTTCTTTATTTGCTGATCTAATAAGTACATACACAATAATAAAGGGATTCCAATAGGTATCCACCCTAATATCCTTTGTAAATGCCGTCAAATGGACTAATAAAAAAAGTAAAATAGATCTTATTACAACTTCGTATAGCCGGCGTCATGGCACAGGGGTAGTGTGTCTTCCCGTGATCTCTGGGCGTCCCGGGTTCGAGTCCCGGTTCGGGCATGGTTGTTACTCTGTGTTCTGTCTGTGAGGCGTGTGAATGTGCCCCCTTGTAAAAAGGGGTTGTGCAAGCGAATGAGTATGTCATCTTCATTTGAGCTAGAAGTCAGACTTCTGGCCTCTGGGTGCTCAAGGGTCTTTACCCTCAGAAGCTACTGCACCCCCCCCTTTCCGTGGAGACACGGTCACGACATCATCATCATCATCACAACTTTGTATAAAGTATGTTGTTAAATACAAACTGCAAACATAGCCGAAATCGCGAATGGAATAGGACGAGATGGGTTCTAACAGAATCAAGAGAAATTCAGGAATTGCTTGAATCGCAAAATGAAGATCTGACTGAAACCGACTCGGAGGACATATTAAATTCACATTCCATTGAAGAAGAGGCTTCAACAAGCACTGAAAACGCGACATTTTATTTGAAAAATCTTAGTGAAGGTTTAAGAATGGTAAAGGAGCTTTGCGATTTCTTTATGAACATTGTATGCCTATGGAGCGAAGTCTTATTTTTTCGAAGCGAATTGCTAATGCGACTGCTACGTATCAGTCTGAATGGAAAGAGCTTTTAAAAACTGCCAAGCAAGAGAAAATGACAAAATTCTTCGAACCATTGCCTAAGCCTTAAGATAATGAATCAAAATGTTCAAAAACTTTAATTAAATTGATTTTTTATTTTGTCACCTTGGAACGTATCCCCTATAATCCCATATAAATGACCATTTCGTATTCACGGTTTCTGTATTCGCGGCCTATTTATGGACCCCGCGAATAAAGAGCTTTTACTGTAGTGTGAATGAGCACCTTTGTAAAAAGGGGTTGTGAAAGCGAAGGGGAAGCATGAAGCGTCCACTTGGCCCTCGTTGGCGCTACTGAAAAACTAGGGACGCTCATTTAGGCTTCAAATCGCTGACAGCAATGGGCACAAGTGCCATTGGAAACAACAACAACATGTGTAACATTTATTTTTAGATGCTGAGGCACTAGTTCTAAAAGCTACTTCGGCTTAAAGTTATTGAATTCAGCTAGCAAAATTTTGATGATCAATTATTTAACAAATTTATGGTACATGGTTTTTATGAAACTCTAATTCTCTTACACTATTCTATGAAGGCCCCTTAAAAGTTCGGAAAAGATCAATGAGTCTGCTGTGGTGAATGTATCAAATGAACCTGAATTGTCTCATTTCACTTTTCAGCATGACTTGTCCCTTTTTACCTTCCTCTCCTGAAACTGAAGATTGGAGAAACATGAGCCGAAAATTCGTGCTAATAAAGATTTTTTTTAAAGTTTTACTTATATTTCGATCTAATAATAACAGCTCAACGTAAACAATAATCTACCCAATAATATAAATCTTGTGTATTATTTTTATCTATTTTAGTTTTATGAAACTAAACTACTCTTTCTACAGCAAGCGAAAAACACACAGATCGATTTAGGTCCTTCACTTGAAGGAATTTTCCCTTACTTATTCTTTTTATCAGTACACAATCCAAAGCAGAAAATTTCGTGTTCTTTTTTACTGGATTATACAAAAATCTCATCTCAGACTTTCAGAATGTTTAGGCAGAAGGTTGAAATGCTTGAAGTTAGTTTATTTTTGTTTACGCTCGATGTTTTACCAGCAGCAGACTACAGAAGTAAACACGCAATGCAGGAAAATATTTGCCAACCAACAGGCGGAACATGTATATATCGTCTGCCAAGGGTCACTAAACTCGTGCGACGCAAAAGACTTCGTCACATGAGTTTTCCCAAAAATATAACTCGAAGAACTTTGAATTATAGAATATTATCATGTTTCAAGCCTCAGTTCCTTCAAAGTGGAATGCTGTTATATTTCAATTAAACGATCTCAAAAGTTGTTTTGAATGTAAATTAGAATTCACCTTACCTAAAAATAACAGCAACAGAAAAAGATAATATTTTCAGTTTTGTAAAAGGAAATTCTTGATGTCCTATATAAGTAGAAAAACTTTTATCAACTAAAAAATAAAAGTGTATTCTAAATTTCTAAATCTTATTCGAAAGATAATAAGAACTCTAAATTTAAAACTTAATTTAATTCCTAGTTAATACACGAAACGTAAGGAGAATTCTAAATTTAAAACATAATTTAATTCCTAGTTCTTACACGAAATATACGGAAAATTCGAAATTTAAAATATATTTTAATTCCAATGCGTACATGAAAGATAAGAATTCTCAATTCAAAATATAATTTAATTCCAATGCCTACCTGAAAGATAAGAGCTCTAAATTTAAAGTAAAACTTAATTCTTCTGTTTACATTAAAGACAAGAAGAGTCATAACTTTAGTGAGTAGATGGATTCGTAGTAATTTGCGGAATTTGAGGAATTTGTTGTTGTTGTCTCAGTCAGTAAAATTTGACAAGACATTGAATGATTTTTCCTGTCTTGTCATTTGCATGAATTTTGTTACCGGAATAGGTGTCCGTTTTTTTAATTTCTTGTACATAAGTAATAGAAAAAGAAAACATAGTAATTTAAAAAAGATTTTTATGTATTGTCACATCTTAGAACTTTCTAAGCGTGAAAAAAATGGAATTATGTCTGTGTGAGTAGAGGTTCAGGAATACACGATTCACTTTCAGATAAGAGTGGTATATCTATACTTATAATAAAGTTCAATGTATGTGTGTATTGGCGCTCTACAGACCAAACCATAAAACTTACACCTACCAAATTTGGCTTGTGTATACCTTGGGGATTGGGATTGTGCACCTTGGAGCCATTTTTTGGAATTTTTAATTAAAATTTTAATTAATTAAGAATTATGCAAAATTTCGGATTTTTCTGACATAACTACCGCAAATATTATCGCACAAAACGATTGTTACATCAATTTAAAGTTAAAATTAAATAGGTTAAAGTATTGCTGTTATTTAAAATATTTTTTTGGTTTTAACTTGATGTAACAATCGTTTTTGTGCGATAATATTTGAGGTAGTTATGGCAGAAAAACTTAAATTTTAATTAATTAAAATTTTAATTAAAAGTTTTCGATTATTTAATAAAAAGTAATATATTTTATGAGTAATATTTTTTATTTTATTACAGTAAAATTTTATAAAAAGCTTCGATTTTTTATAAATTAAAAAAATATTTTGATTATATTTTTGAAAAATACATTTCATCCAAAATCAAAATACCTTTTTACCTGGCCATGCACGTTATGAGTGAAAAATGAGCTTTTATCAATATGTTGCCATTATAATTACGAAATCTCAAATTTAAAAAAAATGAATAAACTATTATTGATATTAAACAGATAAAGATTTAATTTTCTGTACGAAATAAAATAAATATGAAATACGATTTTTTCTGGAAAGGAAAGCCATGTTTTTATGACAATAACTGAATTATCAATTTAATAAACCAGTTTTATTTCAGACAAACATGGTTTAATATATATCTTTCCAATTCAAGGTCTAATGGCTAATTTCCAATAATAGAAATACATCTCTAAAGATGGTTTCAATGAAGTAAATGGTTACATAATATGTAAAATGATTTAATAAATGAAGAATGTTTAGCTTTCATCAGGATCCTTTGCATATTAAACAAAATATTTTTCAGGCACTACTATTTTAAATAAATAAAAAATTTCAATCAACTAAGCCCGTCTCTAAAACTGACTGATTTAAGAATATTCAATAAAAGCGGGCAATTTCATCTACCTTTTCAAAGATGATTACCGTCAGAACTGACTGGCCTAAGAATGAAAATATGGATCGTTATGAAGCATTAGATTCAAAATTTTCTCCAACAAATTTGACACCAGAAGAGAGAAACATTTATTTATTTGTTTGAAAGGTGAAGTGTTAAGAATATTTCGTATAACACGATTCCTTAGAACTAAAAGACTGTATCAAATTCAGATTTAATAATTTTTTGAATTTTGTTTATTCACCGAAACAAAATGAGATATTGCTGTTCACATCATTTAAATCCTTTTGAAATATAATTAAAAAATTGAATTTTATGATGAATCTAAGAATTTTTGTTGAATAATTCTTGAAATATTACATAAATTATGGAAATTATTCTCTAGTACATATAACGATTGTCTTTTTAGTACTCATATTAAAAAATGCTTCGTTTCAGTAAAAAAGGTTTTTATATCAATTGCAGTTTAATTATTTCAACTTTAATTGAAAGCTGAAATTTTGAGGGAGTGACATATAATGATGAAGACATATTGTACAGTTCGGGTTTTCTAAATGCATGAGAGAATTACATTATCAAAATTTGACCCTGAAAAATATTTTGATGATTAATAAGCTATCAAAAGGCAACTGACATAAAATGTTTAATTGACAATGACAATCCACATAAAATATTTAATTCGCAATGATTTTACATAAAGTATTTAACCGACTATTTTAAAGAGCATTAAGACTGGCGAAACGGCGGGTCGCCAAACGCATATAGTCTATATAAATAAAAATGAATGTTTGTCTGTATGTCTCCTATGCACTACCATGCCGCTCTTCCGATCGCGATGAAACTTTGAATGCTTATTACTTGCATTTACTGGAGAGCTTAATACAATGATCTAAAACATAAAAAATATTGCCGGAACTATTTACCAAGGATTACTGTCAAAATAACTCGCCAAGGACACACGACAGATTCAGGAAAGATAAATTCAAGATGTTCCCAAAAGTTCGTGACTTTATTAAGTGATAAAACAGCGCAACATCTAGAAATGAGCCGAATCGAGCTTCAGAAACAAACGACAAGAGAGTGCTCGATGACCACCAATAAAGCCAATCACTTCAAGTGTGCGGACTGAACCTAAAAAAGTTTTGAGGATGTACTAAATATTTTTCAGATAACCAGTTGTATGCAGGATGCTACGAGTCGGAGAGTTCTGCTGAAGACGCAAAAACAAAAATATTGCCCACCCTTGAATAATAAAGTAAAAAAAGGAATACTTCCCCTTTATATATCACTCCATTTCAACGAATGCATTCATTTCTGATACGAAAATAAATGTTATTCTTTCTATCATTCCTCATTCAATTATTTTAAATTTCAAACGATATTTCCAAAATGATTTCGTCTGCGGCAGCTACTATTGTGTAAAATTATGAGAAATTCAGAAGAAGAACGCTGTATTTATGACGATATAATACTGACTTTAAACCTATAATTTATTTATAGAAATGAATTTTCTGACGTGTTTACGCCAGGCATTCGTTTCAATAATCAAAAAATCACAAATATTGACAGAGACAGATAAAATGAAACACCATATATCTCTTCTCTGGCAAGTATGCTGCTTCATGCCAGAGAGCAGTGGATATAAAGAACGATAAAACGCCTCCAACGAAATGAAATGATAGTTGCTGCATACCATACTTTATTGACAAGCCTCTTATGAATGATATGGGAGTGCCTTCCCACTCCATCCCAGAAGGAAAAAATGCCCTGCAACAAATGAGCTTAAACGAGCTTTATTCTGGGATGTAGAGAAATACGTTCTTTTATACTCAAATTATACAGTTTAACCCCTTCCTTCTCGCTCCCGTGAAAATGACGGGCTGACATTTCTACCTCTATTTCTTGCGCCCGTGATATTTCCGGGCTGGCCTATTCAAAAGTAATGCGCCAAAAATATCAAAACAATCTATTTCTTATGTCCAGAATCATGTTTATTTCTCAATATATACTCCAGATGGCTGCCCTAGACTATTTGCAATGTTTACAGACAGCTCAATTTTTTAAAACTAGATGTCAGCAGAAAGGAAACTTGGTACTATTGTCCTGATTGTGATGTTGGCCTATGCATCTCATGCTTTAAAATTTATCACACAAGAAAAAATGACTAGTATTTATCTACATCATGTGTAAAGGCATTAAAATTATGTTTGAATGCTTAAAACATATATATATATTTATTTTTCTCTTTGTTGGAAAGCTAACATTCAGTCATAATAACCCTGAATGTTGACTTTTCCGATTTTTTTTTAATTTCAAGATAAAAATGAACTAAAAAATTAAAACTGAATGTAAATATTTTATATACACTCAGTTTTATATCATTTTCTTGAATAAAAAAATAGGCATTTTTATGACCAAAATGATGTGACCGTTAAGGGGTTAAGAAAATGCATTGATTTTCTTGTTTTCAATGTATCCGACTACTAGTTTTCGGACACATTGGCGGATTTTTTTATTGTTATTTCTTGTAGTTCATACTTTTCTCTTTTCAAAACATTTGATCATTTCTAGGAAAAGGGAGGCCCGACCTAACATTAGCGAAAATTTGTATTGAACTTGTTGAATTATCCTTTCAACATTCACCAAATATTCAGTAAAATTTCATGGAACTTATATCATGTATTGATTATTATATGTAAGTAATAAGAAAAAGTAACAAACTTCCTTCGTGAATTTAAATTAAAAGATTTAGACTATTCAAGGATCAAATCTCTCAAAAAAATTGCGATATCTTGAAAAATAGTTTTTCTTACCTGACAACGTCCTAAGTTTTTCAATTAAACCCGAAAATAAGAAATCTAGACCTCGAATCTCTTGCTGTAAAAAGCCCTACTAAAAGAACAAATTCTTTAAGGTATCTATACTTATAATAAAGCTCAATGTGTGTGTTGGCGCTCTACAGGCCAGAACGTTGGACCTACAGCTACCAAATTTGGTACATGCATAACTTGGAGGTCAGGAATGTGCACCTTGGAGCCCTTTTTGCGAATTTTTTCTTAGAATTTGAATAAATTATCGAAATTTCGACGTTTTTCCGCTATAACTTCCGAAAATATTATTGCACAAACTTGATTTTTGCATCAATTTAAAGATTAAAAAATTAGCTTTCTAATGGTATCAGTGTTTTAACATATAACTTAAATTTCTATTTTTAAAGAAATATTTTAACCATGTTTTTGAGCACATGACTGGATAAAAGAAAAGAAAACAATGACGGATGTTCAAATTAAAAAAACAACAACGATCATCGCAAATTAAATCTAAAGAAATGCAACTTTCAGCACGTGACTGGATAAAATAAAAGAAATATAAAATGTGATATTTTTAAAAAAAATAAATGCAAAGTAAAGGTTTCTATCATCGTTTGCAATATTTAAATAATTAATCCAACAAATCTTCTTTATTTACGGTAAACCTGATTGAATTTAGACAGGATATGCATTGAAAACCCGATTTAATGGCATATTTCTATAATCGTTTGTAATATCTGTATCATAAATTCAAATTTTTTTCCCTTTTTCGCTTTCTTAAAAAACATATTTGATATTTTGACATCACCGAAAAAAACATTTTTAATATTTTGGAAGCATAACCGGTGATTAAAACTGACTGATTTTATAAAATTAAAGAATATTATCAGGGAAACGTGTTCTTTTAGAACTTTCTGTTCATCATCTTAAAGAAAATATTAATTTCTGGCCGATCAATGCCCGGAATTACAAGGCTAATGAATATGTGATTTAATTGAAAATTTTAGAACGCATTACTCATGGCGAACCAGCTGGTCGCCAAAGGCTGCTATTATTCTATAAGTTAATGACTCAAAGGAAACCTTTTTTAAAAATATTTTTCAAAAACTATTTAAAACTATGGTTTTTAGATGTATTGTCAATTATAATACAAAATACAATAAATGCAACCAAATTATTTGAAAATATAATATATTTGGAGAAATAGGAAAATGTGTAGTAAATTTTAATGAAATTGAACCAAAATGGTTCACATTCTGCACAAAATCATAATGCACCAATCTTATTTTTCTTTATACACAAATCATATAATTATTAAGGAAATGAACCAAACTCCGAGAAAAATCTTGAGATGCAAAGAAGTGATGGATAAACATATACGTATAAATGCTTTTTTTTTTCATCAATTTACAATTTAATTCTTTTAAAAACCTATAAATGATTAAGTATTTGGCCAATAATAAAAACCTTGTTTCATTTCATTTCCCATAGAATTTAAAGCACACTCTGGCATTTTACAAAAATACTTCAGTTAATTTTTAAGACCTCATGTGAATGGTGGATAGTTGAGAAAAGGGAAGTGAAAGAGAAATTTTAGCTGAAAAAAATTGTGACCCGGGATGAGAGGTCAGGCCTGCCTTTCCCAAGAAAAGATAAACTGTTTTGGAAAGTCTAAACTACTAGAAATAATAATATTAAAAATAATCGTCAATGTGATCGATGATCAGTGTTTTGAACGTAGTCGGATACCTTCATTCATTTTAATAAGAAAATATATATTTAATTTCATTGCATAAAGGAGAATGAAATCAAATTGTGAGTCAACTCCTTATGAGAATTTTTCAAAATCCCGTTGAATTATAATTTTTTATTAGGTTGTTCGGAAAGTAATTTCGTTTTTTCCCGACAGAGAATTTAATTGTATTTTTCGCACCCAATTTCATACTTAAACCGCAAAATCATTTTATGTTTTAAGAGCTGATATAGCAAGGCTTGAGTGTGAAAAAGTGCAGCTGATTCTTCGCAGTAGTTTTTGGATGGTGCCCTTTTAAATATGGAGAGCAATAAACAGCATTTTCGTCATTTTTTTCTTTTTTGCTATATAAAAGGTAAAAATGCTGTCAAGCCAGAAATAAATTAGCCAATATGTGTGGAGAAGATGTGTTAACAGTACATCAGTACCAGAACTGATTTGCAAAATTTTTCCTTCAAATGAGGAGGCCAAAAACCACCTCGATCAGTTTTTTTTACAGCAAAGACCAAAACTTTTATGAGCGTGTAATCATGTTACTACCAAAAATATGGCAAAAGGTATTAGACCAGAATGGCAATTTTATAATTTAATAAATAATTTATTCATTAAACGAAAATTTCTTTTCATTTTGACAAAAAAAAAAAACGGAAATGACTTTCCGAACAACCCAATATAATGCTACTATTATCATTGTATATTTAAAAAGCTTCGTTTCCAATTTTCAGTGGTTTATAAAAATGAGAGATTCTTTGATGTCCCTTATCTTAAGAAGCTGAAATGCATTTCAAAGCTTGCAGTTGGAGAGATCTCGAATCCATTTGACTGAAAAGTGATTCATCTTTGATTCGTTCAATCTGATAAGAAACCATTTGAGAAGGTTTTTAATTATTTGAGGGTAAAATATCTTCTATTTGTGTTGCAAATTTCTCGTCAAGAATTCATTTAGAATTATAATTTTTTTGCCTTAAAGGTGGGCTTATTTAACAAAATATCTAATTATTAAATCCTCAAAAATAGAGGACACGTTTTTAAATATTTAAATATATTCGATGAATCTATTTAAGATTCCATGTAAAATTTAAAATTAATTAACTTCGTTGGTTGTAATATTGAAAATCAAAACTCTACCATGTTAATGGAAAGAGCTAGGAATATTTCATAACGATACATTTTTCATAAGGAATTATATTCAACATATTAATAAGAATATAAGAAATTTGGTTGGTGATTAGTAAGCTGCATTGTTTTTGAAGCAAATAGTTCAAGATTAAAATTATTTATAATTCTTCAATGAATCATTCCGAGATTCTTCTTTCAGAATTATTTTCATTCGTATTAACTTCATTCATATTTAATTCATAATAATAATAATAATGGAAAATATTTTATTTTTTTGTTAGTGAAATTTAATTTCAGTTTAAATCCTGTTAAATAAACGATGTCATTTTTTGTTTCAAAAACAGTTCTTATCAATGCATAGAATAATCTAATTACTAAACTTATCTTATTTGAAGTATATAAAAATGTATAGTAACTATGTAGCATTGAAATATTTGAAGTATAGAAATAAAAACATAATTTAATTATTGTTTTTTGGATGTTACAAAAAGAATCATTTTAACATTTTTTTTCCCTCAAGTTTTTCTCAACAAAACTTTGGGGAGAATGAGCATACAACAATTTCAACCAACTTTTGAGTAGTATGTACAAGCATCCTCAAGATTACAACGGAAGTATCTTCAAGCCAGAAGCCCTTTTCTTTAAAAGTACCGGAACAACAATCCAAATTAATGATATTTTTCTTTCCACATTATGAGCATTTCATCTGTTTTTTCATTTTTTTTTTTTTTACTCATGTGTTCAGTTGGTTGGGTTTTGTTATTCAGAAGTCATTATAAAAGCATTTTTTGTATGATATTTTTGAGTAATGAAGCAAAAATTTAATTTGTACCCAAGAATTGCGCAGTTTCATTAGGAAAGCTTTTTTTATTTAATAACTTTTTCTACTTAGAAAAATGAAAAAAAAAAGGAATCTATGCGTAGTTTTTTGTTTCTAAACATTACTGGAATAAGTCAGTCTTTTAGTGTTTTATAATCTTTTAAAGAAACTCAAACAAATAAGGAATTTGTGATCAAAATCATAAGACCAGAGTAAATAAAATATTAATTATAGATTTTTAGAGTATTGCATCGAATATATGCTTTTGTTATATGTTAATGAATCCCTCATAAGCTAAAGAATTGAAATAATGAGCACTTTAGACTGATGTCGATACGTCGGACGAATATCGATATATAAAGTGCCGACTCCGCACCCTACCCTTTTTCTGCCTATGGTTTCAAATAAGGAAGATCGGTCTCAGAATGATTCAGAATAATTTCACAAGCTAGGTCTGAATCCAAATAAAGTAAATTAGATAAACTCACGAAGCTAAAAGTATCCACTGTCATTTCTTTCATCTTCTAACTGGATTGGCACTTTTCTTGATGTAATTAGAGAATATTTTGAATTTTGAGAGAACTTTTTTTGTATATAATTTTACTGTTATATCATTTATTTAGTATAGAAAGTCTATAATCTAAAAGTATGTTAACGTATTGCTTGACCTATAACGAATGAACTCGTGTTGACAAGCCCAAACGTTGCTGACCGGTCACTAATTAACTCGTGATCGATAAGCTTCTTGTGGCTTCAGAGTAGTTATTTCAACGCATTCTTGAAGAAGATATTGTAGGGGTTGCGGCAACCTGGTTGGTAGAGCGTCTGTCTAGTAACAGAAAAGTAGCGAGTTCTGCCCTCGTCTCGACCAAAGACCACCGTGTTGGCTCATGGCAGTTGGGGCAGGTTTAATAGGCCATGATTACAAAGTTCTCCAAGTTCCCATAACATATGATGCCTATGCGAGTACTGAATCAGGGATGGGTTGGTCTCTGATTGGGATCTCAATTCTGACTTGCGGATGGATGAATGAGTTCGACCGCCCCCTCAAAAGGGTTGTGTCTTGTGTGTTCGAGCAAAGTCATAATTCACTTAACGGTGCTCGTTCACAACGAAAGGCGCCCACTTCTGCCTTCATTCGAAAGAGCTAAATCTCATTCGGCTTGGTGTGACCCAGTGGCATTTGACCGACCCGACCCAAGATGATATTGTTACGGAAGAAAAAACCAAAAACTCTGTGAATGTATGTACAGTGGCAAATAAAAGATTAAGGTTGCTCAATAAAGGACATATTTATTCTACTTAATAATGCAGGTAACAAAACACAGAATGAGCATACACAAAACAACAGCAATGAGCTACACATTGATAACAACGACCGTATAGCATAAAATTCTCGAAGTACTCGCAAGAGTTCAACACTCCGAAGAGATGATTCATTTTACTGCTGAAAAGAGCTTATTCCATCTGCTACAGATAATTCCACATATTCGAATGAATGCAGCATGTATTCATTCATCTACTATTTCCATAACGTCAACTTACCATCATCCAAAATTTCCGTACAGTTATGATGGCACTTTTTAGAATAATATTTTAGTCTCAGGTGGGAAATCAGGGGGAATGGATTCCCCAAAACATTCTTATATATTATCTAATTAAGTTATCACTTTTCCCTTCTTCCCCATAAAATTGGGGAAAAGGAGAAATACCGTGATCTTCTTGAATGGCATTGAATGGTAGTTACGAAATATTGATCCTTGTCCTGAATTTTTCATTTTTATTGTATCTATTGCGAGGATATGTATTTTGGAAGCTTTTATTGCTGATTGATGCCATGATTTAACACAAAACTATGGCTGTAGTCACAAGATAGTATACCGAATCTCATTGAATTAAATCATTGTCAGATATACAGATAGACGGATGACAGATTTGGCTCAAAATTTGATAAGCATCTATATTATAGATTCTAAATCTGCATATCAAATTTTATTTATTCTAATTCTATGAATTTTATTGTTATCTAGTTTACTTGTACTTCAAAGGCCAGTGAAACTTCTGTATAGATTTCATAAAATTGTTTATAGAAATCTACAAACTTTATCGCAAGTTCATACACCAAATAACATCTGTCTTGTGTTTAAGTGATCGTGTTCACAGACAAAAGGACAATCATAATGATAAAAATGTGTATTCGGACTCTGGGTGGTTTGAAAGAGATAGGTTCAGCAACTTCTAGAGTTCGAATTCCTCCATACTTCGTATCCATACTTCCATACTTTCTCCATACTACAGTTCCTCCATACTTCCTATGCCAGAAAGTAAAAAAAGTCTGTCAAGAACTCT
>JAPMOQ010046118.1:0-47369 GCA_026543055.1 Argiope trifasciata
TTTTTTTTTTCTTTAAAAAGCAATACCATTTCCTTTCTGTCTTTTTATTTGTTTATTTAATTTTTTTCAGCTTCTTTTCCTTTGTTGTGAATTAAACTTTAAATATTCTAATACTTAACATTCTTTCTCGAAGTTGACGTTTAGTTTAATTATATTAAATAAAAATTTGGAATAACTGTTGATTAACTCTAAAAATTTGTTTAAATCGGTCTTATTAATAGTAAAAATAAATGATGGTATATCACCTAGTTAAAATATACGAGATTCCAAGGAATGACGAGCTGGTTGTCTTTTTAAAACAGTTTATTTTTAACATCAAACTTAACAAGATTTAACAACGTACATATTTCAGAAAGACATGTAAGCAATTAATCCGAGTAAAAATATAATTTCAAATTATATTTCGAGACAAGATATATTCGGTAAGCCATTCTAGAAGCTACCGTCATGAAAACCAAACCATATTACACACACAACTGAACTTAAAATTTTTTGTACATGCATATACATACTTATGATACCACGTGGGTATCGCGGTTAGCTCCACCCACATATCATGTGATTGAATTCGTTTGCAACAAATAGAATTACTATTAATAAAATTGTATACCAAAATTATAATATTAAATTTAATAAAGATAATATAAATAATTAGTATCGAAATTTAAAAATACACAGATGAATATTTTTTGACTAAAGATACTTAAATAATTATAAATGGTAATAAATTTTAATGTCCATCCTAAATATTTGTTAAAGTTTGCTTCCTGTTTTCAAGAATTATCTACATAATCTTTTTTTTTCCAGAATTATCTACTTAATCTCCGCTCCAGAACTATCCACATAATCTTTTTCCCCTCGTTCATATTGGTTCTTGAGCCATAAAACCTCAAACCAATCTTTTTCCAACTTACAAAGCTTCATTTCTGGTTTTAACTTGTGACCACAGTCACAAAACAAATATTGTTAATCAGACTTTTTAAATTGTAAGCTTACATTATCGTACGTTGTTTAGTGATGTCATGTCCGTTTTCTTGTGCGATAGACGCGAACATTAAATGATCGCATGTGCCTAACTACATTGAATCAACATAAGCTAACTTCATTCTACGAAATCTGTCATGGAGAATTAAAGAATTAAGTCCTTCCTAAATATTTCTAAGTATTATCTCCCTAACACATTGTCTAACATTCTTAAAGGTCTTATTTCAAAGGATGCCTTGCATGGTATTGGCGTACAGTAGTTATGAAATACGTTATTTTTAATGTGAAAGCATTTTTACTGAATCTATCTTGTGGTTCTTGGTGAGTTTTCATTTTTAGCGATTAATCACTGGTATGCGATCAATAGCATCCACTATTAATCGAATATGTGTTTTAGACAATCGTTGAAATAAATTTTGGACTGACAGCTAGTCTTGTAATGATAGAATTACCTACCAAATTTGATATTTTAAAGTCATTCCGTTTTTGAGTTATTGCACTTATGTGTTTCTGAAAGTACAGGCTGACAAACAGTCAACCTCCTTGTTGGATGTGACTTAAAATTTGATTACACTATCGATGTCAAATTTGTGTGCTAGCTTTTATTTATTTAGTTCTCTACGTTTTATAGGCATCGTGTTAACTTATAATCGAATAGCAGGACAGACAGACTTCATCTGAATGAAGTTTGCTCGAATTTTAATTTTTAAAAATCAGCGAATTCGGTGTAAATGGCAAATTTCATATATCTAATCAAAGCGTTTTTATCTTTGTCACATTCTAGACTGACATTTTCCAAAATTGCATTTTCTTAACTCGTGAAGATCAAAAACATGGAAATTCGTCAAAATATAGAATTCGAATTTTTTGACTATTACTTTGTTTGCTATACGAGAACATAAAATTTGGAGGAGTAAGCTTATTAAAAACTTGCTTTTTAACAAGAGGGATATTTTCTTTTGTAGTAATGAAAAAACTTTGCTTTTAATATTATCTTTTAGAGCTCTAACCTTTATCATAAGCATAATCAAAGTTCATTTGTTTTATGTCTAATAAATACTTAGGAACATTTTAATCAATCGTATCGCCTATTCGATGCAAATTTATTAATACTACTGAATAAAATATTGGAAAATGGTTTCTACAACGGAAACAGTTTCTCTTATTAATTTGTAATTTTTTTAAATTGACTTCTTTATTTACAAAGTATAATCTATGTAAAACCTGTAAAAATTCATACCCAAGAATTTGGCGCCGACTCTTTCATTTCAATTTAACTCATTATTCTAGTTCTTCTTCTATATCTAATGAATTTGGAATATTGATATTGGAATGCTCTTACGAAGTCAGTAACTTCTTTTGTATTATTTTTTATTAGGCAGATTCCTTATTGGAAGACTACCTATTATAATGGTTCTCATGTCAAGACTCTGAGAAAATTTCTGCAATATTTTACTGATCATGGTTCCTAGAACTTAAAACTACCCTTCGTTCAAATATTATATGTAACATGTATTACGGGTTGCCCGTATTTTCTTGAATAAGATAATTGAAGTAATTTTATATGGATTTTGTTGTTAGGAATATAAAAATCTCGGACGAGTTCGTAAATGGCCCATCTAGCACAAAGAGGGGGTGGATTGAAATTTTTATTTTTCTATTACTTTCTTAATATTGAAGGTAGAAAAATCCAATTAGCTAAATGAACGCCTATTTAAGAAAAACAACTTTTGTATTTAAAGTTTTTCGATAACTGAAATATCTTAGAAATTAGGGGCTGAAGAAAGATATCCAAGCTCTAATTTTTTCTGTTTCTTACATCAACAATTTATGTTGCCAGATAGTAACAAGTAAAGAAAGCCACCTTTATCTTCCAGCTGGTAGGGTGGATATTTAAATTGAAACAATATATATTTTTTGACTTGATATGAGTTATTATTCTTGCAACGTTATGCCCTCGATGGGAAAATAAAAATAGATGGTTTTCTACAAGTTTAGATATAAGAATATTAAAAAAAAAGTATATTATTGTGAAACATTACCACTCTTATCAGCTGGTCATCAAATGAGTAATCACTTCATCAAATACTATTTTGATTCAAAGTGAAGATAAATATATCATCCCAATGTATGAAAGCCCTATCCATTACATTTCATCAAATATCTCATCAATTAATTTTTCTCAAAAAAAAAAAAAAAAAAAAAAACCCTGCAACGCAATCACTTTTAACCCCTTCTGCTCTACATTCCACAGACTCCTCTCTTCCCCTTTTCCTACATGAATGCAACCACCAGCACCCCTTCTAAAATATGTATCATGATTAGAATCACCCCTTTCGACCCTTCCAAACTCATCTCTTTACCCCGTTCAGCACCAGAGTGAACGTCTGAGTGACTGACTTTATTATCAGGGGTCTTTCAGGTGACCGGCTCAACCCCCAATCGGAGGACCGCGTGTCTCTCTCGTTCTAGTGCCAATTTGGAATGCGTAATCTAATTTTTTGGTTTCGGTTAACTGGAAACGTGACTTGATTGATGATTTGGAGGGGGGGACTCAAAGTTCTTTCCTTCCCCCAACTTCCTTTTGTCTACCGGTAGACACGTCTGAACTGTTGGAAAGTTTGGCATGCAAGTTTAATTTTTGATGGTGATATTCAGGTAGCAATCAATCTATCTTCTAATCAATCAAGAAAGTAGCAATCAATCAGGTAGTAATCTCATTAGTGTTCAAATACTGGTTGATTTTGATATTGGTCGAAATACTTTGCAGCAAAATTATAGATTCAGTTAAAAGTTTATTCCAATTTTAAATTATTGTGATCACATACACACAAATGTTCGTCTCCACTTTAAGGAATTTGTTCAGGTAGCAATCAATCTATCCTCCAGTCAATCAAGAAGGTAGCAATCAATCAGATAGTAATCACATTAGTGTTCAAATACTAATTAATTTTGATATTAGTCAAGATACTTTGCAGCAAAATTATGGATACAATTAAAAGTTTATTCCACTTTTAAATTATTGTGATCAGATACACACAGATGTTCATCTCCGCTTTAAGGAATTTGATCCAGAATTTGATGCATATCTAAAAATTCTAATGATAAATCAGTATAGCAAATTTCATAGACATAGTTTTTTTTTTGTGTGTGTGTGTTTATAAATTGTAGTGTTGTTCACATGCAGTTTGGAGTTTTGGAGTTTTTGGATTTTATTGGCCAAAAAGCCATGGTGTTGAGTATGCTGCTCCAAACTGTATTTGTTTACGGATTAAAATATATAATTGCAGCTATAAAATGCAATCTAAAAGCATTTTAAAAACATGAAAAATATTTAAATATGGAGATAAAAACCTATTGATTTAAAAATGCAATAAGATTAGCATGTGGTGTTTGATCAAGCAAATCAGAAAATTTGAAGTTGTTAAAATAGTATAACGACATACGGCATGGAAGTTGTGAAACAGTAGTGTTCATATGCATACGGTATGAAAGACTCCGGGTAGATTTTTTCAAAATTTGACAGAAATCTATAATTTTAATGAAAAGATTATAGATTAAATCTTCAAAGTATTTTTCAATTAACATGTTAGAAATAGAGTATTGTTTTTTTTGATACTAGCGGTTCTGTGTAATGATTTGTCCGGATTTCATTTTCCAATTTTCTTTGATGATTACAACAATTTCTTTTTGCATATTTCAAATCAGTGATATTAAAAAAAAATTTATGAATTTTTGTTGTTTCGCACATATTTTTATAAATTTGATAAGAATTTACAAGTCATTTCTATGGATTCATTCCTCCTTCTATACGAAGTATAGAGAAAGTATTATAATCGCCATGAAATTCTAATTCGATATTTTGACGAATGAAGTTCGAAAAAACGTATTTTTGACGTTATGTCTGTCTATCTGTGAGAAAAATAAAACAAAAATATGTTTAACCAAATGGATGAAATTCGGTATATTGTCTTTAAACTAAATTTATAGATTTCTATGAAATTTTGAGCAAAATCCGCTTTAAGCGTATGTCTGTCCTGCTGTTTAATATAGGTTAACCCAATAATTATTAAACAATGAAAGAACGAAACCAAAATAATACTAAAACATTTTTGAGTCAGACAGATAAAATCTAATATATAGTTTTTATGCTAAATTTGTAAAGGGAAAACCCACCAGAGGAAGTCTGTCTATCCAGTACACACATAAAGAGCTAGATGAATTTATTTATTAATTTATTATTTAGATTAATTAATTTATTTATTTTCAATCTGTACTTTTACATGTATGTAAAGGCGATATTCAAGTACACATTAACTTAATTATTTAAAATTTGGTGAGCTCATTTTGTGATTACAGTTGCAAATTTGTGTCAAATATGAATTTCAATCGGTTGGAAATAATGCTTTTAAAATATAAATTCGATTTTCAGCACCTATTGCTGAATTCCAAGGATTAATCGCTACAAAATAGCCAGAGATTACACGATAGATTCAGTAAAAATGCAAAATTCATGTTAGAGATAAATATGTGTAGCTATTTTTCGCTATTGCCATTCAAGACATTCGTGGTTTTAGCCAAATTCATCATTTTATGTGGAAAGAAGGGGAATAACTTTCATTGATATGCGAGAAAGTTTTGGGGAGACTACACTAGCTGATTGAGTACATACCTACCTTTTCGACTTACCATATCCAATTAAATCCACTCTTCTTGAATCTTGAATTTACTTCGGTTGACTTTTGATTAATTGAACGCTTTGATATAAACAAAAATAGACGAAAGCGTACAATATTAATTTTGTCATTTCATCAAAATATATTTATAATCAACTGTCAATTTATTCAATAGTGTTATAAAATGTATTGCTCTATAAATCAAATGTTTGAGGTGTTAAGAGGGGGAAACAGTACATCCTAATGACTTTTCTTAGAATGAGACTGTAATTAGATTTAAACATCTTTGAAATGTTTCAAGTGTCTTAATTTTTGAGGGAATTAAATGTAAATAATAAGTATTTCGTTCAATTTTGAAAAAAAATGCGATTTACGTTTTAGGTTTCGAGTTTTTTTTTAACTTGTTAAAAGTCAATTTTATTTCAGAAACGCATAAAATTCCTAAGTAAATTCAATATGTGCGCATAAAAGTATTTTTAAAAAATTAGTATTTAATTTTAATTAAAAATTTATGCATAGTTTTATTCAAAATAAATTTACATTGTGTTAAAAAAAAAATTGAAACAAAAATTAAGTCGCCTAAAATATTTTAAATTTTTAAAAATTATATATATTTTAAATTTTTTAGAAATAATACATTTTATTTTAAAATGCTTTTTTAAGAAATTTGAAGTATTGTACTATAAAGTCCTCATCTTTATTGCAATATAGATGCATAAAAAATTTCATAACCCTGACTAAATAATGTTTAAAAGTGTTTAATTGAGTGCATTGTCCCGTTATGCATAAAATTAACTTTTTATGAGTTCTTTTCCTTTGACTCATAACTTAATCTTCGTATAAAAATAACAAAAAAATATCAATCAATAAAGGATTAATGAATGCTTTATTTTCATTCAAAAATAGAATAACAAATATTTCATCTCTTAGAAAATGAGTCGCAAAAGATAAGAATTTACAAGTCTGTATTTCTGGATACCACTATAATTAGCTACTAAGAAAAAAAGTTTTGCAATTATTTCTCCAAACAAATTTGATAGAAAGGTGTAAAATCTCAAGATTTTAGCGTGACAAAAGATTGACCATTCTTAAAGATCGTGATCCTCGAACAATAAATATCTCACTCTTTCATGTCAAGCTCCCACTATATCTGGTCAATACATCTTTCTTCTAATTGGGAGGGGGTCACCACCAACGAAACCGGTGTTTACAAGACGGTCTATTGACTTGCTTCTAGTAAAACCTCCAACGTGGCTTCCAATTCTGTTTTGAATGGCTCGTGGTACAAAGGCACCGCTTTTTGCGGCATCTTCCAAGCTCATAGGATCCTCAAAGGGAGTGTCGGTATTTTTTTCTACTTCTTGTTTGTCAAGGAATTCTTGCCAAAGAATAATAATTCGAAAGTTTTAATACATTTCCTGGCATTTATCAGTTACAGTTACGTGTCGTACATTTTAGGCGTGAAGATCTCGTAAAATAAACTGCTGAAATTTTAGTTTTTCTAACTTATTTATTAATAAAAGTCAGCGAAAGTTGGCTTTCTAACATTTTCTCGCATATTCTCTAATAAGGATGATATTCTTTGGAACGCTTTGCATAGTATTGGCGTGCAATAGTTGCGAAATACTACCGTTTGGCACCTGATTTAGCGTTTTTTCTGAATCAATTGGCGAGATTTTTGGTGAATAATCCCCCTATACCTGGACATTCAATCAAACATATTTTGAATGAATACTCAGCTTTTTACACTCATCGTCACCATTTTTTTCGTTCCTCAAATGTAATTCCCCCAGAATTACTGGGAAAGAATTATCATCCAAATATCTTTAAATTTTTAATTGCTATACACATTTTACCATATAATTAACTTAAACAATAGCTATTTTATTTGTTTTTTTAATTCAAAGATGTAATTTTTTATCTTCGTCTGTTTTAGCTTTTATAATTTTTAAATGAAAATATAATTTTATACGAAGGTTTAAACGTTAACAATGTTTTACCTTTTACCATAAAAATAACCCTTGTGCAAAAAAAAAAAAAAAAAAAAAAAACCCCCAACCCAAAATGGGGTTAACAGTATACAAAAATCAAATTTACTTTTTAGACATGTTTTTCAAAAGCGATGGAAACATCAAAGTGACACAGAGCTACACTTGCAGTAACAAAAATCCCATACCAGATTTAATATGTTTAAGTCATTGCATTTTTAAGTTCTCGCAATTACATATTTCTCAAAAAACAGATTGATAGATACTCAGCCCCTTATTGTATTTAGCTCAACCTTTAATAGATGTCTAAACAGTAGTTGTAAAAATGTGTACTAATTTACATTTGTCTAGTTAACTGCATTTTGTAGTTATCGAATTAATTTATATTCAAATAGCAGGATAGATAGATTTCATTTGAATGGATTTTGCTTAATGGAAAATTTGATAAAAGTTTACAAATTAACTGCAAAGACTTTATACCAAATTTCATTCATTTAGTCCAATGCAAATTTATCTTCTTAACAGAGAAATATACGGATAAATTTTTTAATGTGTTTTCCGAATTCAGAGAGTTCTAAATCGTGGAAATTCGTAAAAATCTCAATTTTTTGACGATTACTATATTTTCTCTATACATCGAATACGATAAAGTAATTAATAAAAAAAATTTATGCATTGATGTAGGTAAATTTTCACAAATAAAAAAAATTTAAAGTAAATAATTTCAATTATTTTTCTTTAAATCATTACTTATGTCAATAAAGATATACAGATATGACAGAGCATTAAAAGATTTATAACCTCCAAAAACACAAAGTTAATACTTCAGCAATATTTTTAATCACATTTTATTTAAAAATAATTATTCGCTCTCTCTCTTTTTATCTTCAAATTTGACCACTGGAAATATTTACTACAGCAAATAAAAACGCTTTTATGATCTCTTAAAGATCAGGTCGTGTTGTATTTTCTAGACAGTGCCTTGTTTTCTGCTCAAAATATATAGCGGGACAAATGAGCTAAATTCATATTGATCTTGAGCAAAAGCAGAAACATTTATTTATTTTTTTAACAGCATTTTTTCTTTTCAAATTACAGACAGCACGAATACGAATTTTTGCTTCTCATGCGCAGTAGTAGAAATCGTTACATTTGAGATTACTATCTTTCGCCTTATAGGGAGTTATATATGAACAGCAGTAGTTTAAGAGTGCAAAATTAGGCACAGATTTTCCATCTTCATGCTATGCATCAAGTTACATTTTATTCGTTTAATCCTTAATTGAGGACGTGCGGTCTGTGAGAGCGCTAGCGATGAACTTACGATTACCCTTATCCTATTTTTAGCCCATTTAAATGAATTGACCCTGTAGCTTCTTGTTTTGTGGCCTTCAATACACTTGCACTTTTTCACCAGGTTTCAGCGCATGCTTTTAAAAAATAATTCAATTATTTCTTTGAGCGAAATCTCTAAAACCACATTTTCCTGTTAGTGTTCAAGTGATAAACAACACTTAGCCGATGGCGCTAAAATTTAGGCCTCGAAATATCATTCGATTTATAGATCCTATTATGAAGCAGTGCTCCAGATACTTTTAAATGAAGCAGAAAGGGATTTTAGTGATAAGGATAACTGCTTCAAATAGTTTTTCGATGAAAGCCCGCATTCAACTGATTCGGATATGTACGTTCAAATATAATTGATTTTTCTTGTGATAATGTATTTTGTAAAACTTCTAAAATATATTAATAGACCAAAAGAAATATATACAGAATTTATAGGTTGATTTTTATATTAGTTTTTAACCTGTATGTTTAAAATGCTCTAAAAAATCTAGCTATGAAAATCACATTAGCCGATAAGAAAAGAGGTAATTTCACTCAATGTTATTTTTATTTTTCATACAGTTGTTAATTTTACATTATACTGCTTTCTAGATACCTTTATATACTGGAAAAATAAATATGATATGTATGATAAATATGATATACAATATATATTTTTCAAGGATATTGTTTATTGTAACATGTAACTTGACAGGAAAATGTATGTTTCAACGCATTTACTTCTTTCAATTATATTTTCAAAAATTTCGAAGATGCATCTATATATCAAGAAAAATATCTGCAAAATATATTGGCAGTTTTTCATACTAATACATTCGTTAGAAAATTTAATTTAAGTGTAAATGAAATGCAATATCGTAGACAGCACATCCCCAGCTAAGCACTAAAATTTCACCTTCCAGTTAAAGGTTAAACCTTTTTTTTTTTTTTTTTTTTTTTTGATAAATATCATTTTTTTAAAGAGACAGAATTAACCAAATTTTCACTTTCTCGAATTCATAGTAAAGAGAAAGTATGACAATCGTCAAAAAATCAAATTCGACATTTTGACGAATGTCCTTGTTTTTAGACTTCCTTGAGTCAGAAAAGCTCATTTTTGGAAAATGTCTGTCTCTGTGTGATAAAGATAACCCAAAAGCGTTTTGAGGTAGACAATTAAAATTTAGTACATAACCTTTATACCAAATTTACAGATTTCTATCAAATGTTGAGTAAAATCTATTCAGAAATCTGTCCGTCCGGATGTTTGAATGTTAATTAACACGATAACTACAAAACGAAGCGAGTTAGATGGATAATATTAGATATTGATTTGACAACTGTAATGTTGACACCTGTAAAATTTGGAGTTTAAACCAAAAACGAGTTGACAGTCGGTCTGTGCTTTCAGAGACATGCAAACGCGGTAATTCAAAAACGCAGATTTAAAGATATCGGGATTTTGTAACTACAAGTGCAATTCTATGTCAAATCTTTATTTCAATCGATTGAGAAAAACGTGTCTTGAAAAACAAACTCGATTTTCGGATACTAAAACCGCATTACAGGGATTAATCGCCAGAAATCACGTTAAGGACGTCACAATAGATTCAGCAAAAAGGTTGGATGTACAACAAAATTATATTTCATAAATATTGCACGCCAATGGCATGTAAAGGTCTTATCACACGGTGAAATTTCGTCAGCACTTTTCCGTTTCTACCCTCAAAAACCGGTCTAGCAAGTTTCATAATCGACAACTTTTTCTAACCAACTAGAAAATGTCTTCGGAAATATTGTCAGCAAACAAAATTCAACCAATTATGTAAAACTTTGACGTCACTTTCATTGTCGTTTGCTGACAAAAAGTGCCGACGATATTTTGTTGTGTGATTAGACCTTAAGACATTCTCTGATGTTTCTGAAGTTTTGGGAAAATCACTCCTGTTTGGTTTATTAACATAATGGGACTAAATGTATGGGTTCTGAATAGGAGAAATTCATCAAAATTTCGAAGATCTAATTCCACAGGCTACAATATTTTAATTTTGAACTCCTCGCATATGGAAAAAACATTTTATTGCCATTTGAAATAGAAATAATTGCAAGATATTTTTTTAATATCTGATCATATTGCTCTGCTCATTTTTCTTTCATTGCTGATAAAACAAATCACTTTTTTTGACAGGGGGAAGGGACAAAACAAGATACTTATTACACTCGCTATAAATTACCTGTTTCGTAGTGGCGTGCACTTGTATGACAAGCCAGCATGCAGGTCTTTTGCGTGATAAAAAATTGGTATCATATACGGCAGGACGCAGTAGTTGCGGGATGGTATCAGGAAACGCAGTAGTTAATATTTTCGTCGCACGCAGATAGCTAAATTGGAAAAGATCGAATAGCTTTCGATGAAATGTGTTTTTTTTGTGGAAAGAGTTGTGGTAATAGATGAAGTGGTGCGTGTTTATAGAAAATAAAAGAAATCTGGAGTGCTTTCTTGTTATTAAAATGGTTATTGCTGCAATAAAAATTTCTGTTATCATTCCTGAATTAGCAATTTTGTTTTCGTTTATTCATTTGAATTTACACATTCTGTCGCCATTTTCGAAAGGAAATTAATTATTTACTGCATATATGATGCTTTATTTAGGAGCAATGTAAACTTTATGGCTTGTTGTTTTTATTTCACCGCCTTCTCTAAAGGGAATAAAAATAAGTTTTCAATGCTTTATGGGTTTAAAAGTTTTCAATGCTTTCAATGCTAAAGACATGCTTTAAAGAGACGCATCTATGAAAATGATTTATAGTTTGGTGAAACGCACTGTCACATGGACATAACCATGAATAACCACGTATAACCAAGTGAAGTCACATAAGATACTTATTTGGCATAACTTATTACAGACGATTGCGGTTAATCGGACCACATCGGGACGGATCATTTTGGTCCTAATAACCGGCTGGTCCGATTACACGCACATGCTCTATGCTACAACACGAGACGTGCTATACGTAACATATTAAAATGTCATTATGACCTTTATTGTGCGGCACACGCGTATGGCGAACATACAAACAAGAACTACTGTTGCCTATGAACTTTATTCATTGAAAAATAAATTTACAAACAAATTCTTCGAAACGATCTAAATGATACTCAGCGTGCGAAGCACAACAAAAAAAGTTCTTATCAAATTCAAGTCAACGTTTGAAGAACTTACTACCGAGCTGCCCGTTCTAAGAAACAAAGAGCTTGCTCACCTCCCACTGGTTCTTTTACCTTTCGGACTTCCTGCTGTACACAGGCGACTTGTGACTTCTTTTTCATCTTCCCTGCCACGTTCTTTGGTCCGTTTAAACGGAATTTTGGTTCAAATAAGCGAATAATATTAGGCTAATGTACATAGGATTTGTTTTGGTTCTTTAAGATTCGGTCCGAATAAGCGGCTGGTCTGATTACCCGGTGGTCCAATTAACCGGATTCGACTGTATTACAGCTTATTATAACTTTCTTTTACTATATTAACCAAAAATGTTTTTTCTTTTATGGTTTGCGAATTATTAGAACTATTTGCTGTGGTGTAGCTGACTAAAGATTCACCGAGTATAGAATGATTTTTTTCCTTGCTTTGGCCGATTAGAGGCTTTTCAAATGTTAACAGCGGTAAGTATAGCTTTTTTATTCTTTCGCAAAATTTTTCTTTAAAAAGTTTCTTATGCACACTAAAACTTTGTCTTCATCGGGCTCCCGATCCTTTGGGGTTTCTATGCTCTCTTATTTGCCACTTGATCACTATGCCTCTGATCATTCGTAACCTTTGCAATGATTCTAAATAGCCTCAGTTTATCCTAACATTTTTTTTCTAAAATTGTTGCTTGGAAGAGCTATACCCTCTAGCATTTATCAGACGAGATATTTCAATATTAATATGGATATGTGCAGTTATTTTCATTATTGCATAGATTGCATGGGCTATAATAATAGGTTTGAACAATTATTTGCAATCTGTGAAACACACAATTATTTACAGTATTTCAAGGATTGTAACAATGGGTTTGCTCATGATCTGAAATCTGTTCAATTTTGAAATCTTATTTTGTAATCAATCTTTGCAATTGTTTTAAAACTTTTCAATTTTGCATGAATTGTAATAATGGATTTGGATTGTTATTTGCAATCTATGCAATGCATATTCAATATTGCATGGGTTATACTAATGTTTGCACAGTTATTTGCAATATGTGCAATGCACAATTTCCAATATTGCATGAGTTATAACAAGGGTTTGCTGAGTTATTTGCAATAGGGGAAAAATACATTGGTGGATGGATCACATCATTGCTAACAGATTTTATTATAAAAATTTCCAAATATAAAAACTTTATTCTGGATTACGTTAGATTATTTTCAGTCTCTAGTCCAAAGAGAGATAGAATTGTCTAAAAAAATATCCTTTCTATTATCTTCCTTTTCAACTTCTATTATAATAACGTGCACAGATACTTGCATATTCTGACTTTTTTTGTCGTGAAAACAAGTAAAATTTAAAATTCGACATAACATAACAGAATGCTCTGATATAATGACACTACAACTTGTTGATCCCTTTTCATAATGTCATTATATTATGTTCAATAATGATCTTTATTTATATATATAATGTCATCATTAATGAAACATAATATATATAAGCTAAACTCAGTGGCGCAATTGCTCTATGTGGGCCAAGACGTACAATGTTAATATTTGCTTACTTGACCGAGGGCCCTAGGGTGCAAAACATATGTCCCGATTAAGGTTTGCATAACGTGGAACCCCCAGTGTTTTGTTCCCAAGCATTCTTGACTCTAAAATTTATCAATCTACTGAAAGGATGAAAGGTTGATAATATATATATATATAATATAATATAATTCATATTGTCATTACATTATATTTATAAATTATGAAAAATAAACAATCATTAAACAATTCAAAAAACAAACAATGCAAGCGTTAATTGATGATAAATGCAAATAGTCAATATAAAACAGCGTTTTTTCAAATTTTTGCAAAATTTTCAAATTGAAAACAATAATTAAAAAATGTTTTTGCTTTCAAAAATTAAAAAGAAAGTTGTGTGTAAATATAAAATTTTTAAGATTAATTGGACTAATATCTACAAAGCCTAAATAAGCTCAAAAAGCTTTGTTTTAGTAATATTGCTCTTGAATCTAGTTCCACTGCTATACTTATCCAGAAAAGTTTGTCTATGCTTTTGCAAACCTCTTTCAAAAAGATTATGATGCTTTTAAGTTAAATTGTCCCATTTATATCCCAACTGGCGTTTTGTCTCTTGTATGGAGATCCTTTCGGCTTTAGATCCGTCTTTTGTGTTGCATCTTTACGATTATTTTCCAACCAGGATTTGCAAGTGCTCAGCTTGCATATCTAACGAAAACTTTCCTTTAAAAGGACATCAACAGTCGATGGACAGGACAATCGTTTCCCCAAAGAGAAATCACTTTTATGGCCCCATCAAAACTTTCCCGGGGCGCCCCTTCGCTAATTACCCAAGCGCCCCTGTCCAATTCAATAAAACCGTTTTACTTAACAGGTAATGCCAACGACTGCATAGAAATTCGTTTTCTAAAACTGCCCAACTCTTTTGGGCAAAAGCCCGCCACCATCCAAAATGCGTTCTCTGACCGTAAAGATTGATTAGTTCCAAGCAGAAAAGAGACGGTCATTTTCCAATGGGGGGAGGACATCGGAGCTGGTTCACCCCCTCAACAACCACCTTACTAATCTCTTAAAGTGCTAAAATAACTTAATGTCTCCAACAATTCCGAAGTTAGTTGCGTTAAACAATCTTTCCGGTTAAGTACTGTCTTTAATCACGTTGGGCGATACTTTACTTTTGTGTCCCGACATTCAACAATTTCCATTTAGGATTTGGCAACGGTGGGCGACTTGGGGGGAAGAGGTGGGGTGGGAAAAGGTCTTAATCACAAATTTGCGCTTCCCTGCCTTCCAATATCCCTTCGTTTGGCATTCAAAATGGCCGATGGAAATTTGCATGTTGCCATTAGCAGAGCGTTTGACATCGGTGGGCCTCGCCTTCTTGCAGCTTATGCATATGCATGAGGCAAGCCAAGGATTGACTGCTTGGCTACAAAGGGGTGAAGAGTGTGTTCGAAGACTGGGGAAAGGGGGGCGTATCTTGTACGAAATGCAATAATTTTTAGAAAATGTGGATCTAAACTGTTGTGGACTGTTGATTTACTTGTTGCATTTTTCAGTTCCTAATCTCTGTCGCCGTAGACTGTTGCGAAATTTCTAAATTTTCTGTCAAGTTAATACTGAAATGATTTTAGACTTTCTAATAGGCGTTAATTATCTCTATGAAAGGATGAAAAAATTATGTATTTTTGTTCTGACGTTTGAAGCTTCTTTGAGAATTAATAGAGCACCTTATTCTGCATTATCAATCATTGCAATAATTTTTAGGAAAATTCAATCTAAATGTTTATTGCTTAAGTAAAAATTGTTGCTGATTTACTTGTTGCTTTTTCAATGTCTAATCTCTTTTACCGTGGATTGTTGATGTGAAGTTTCCGAATTCTCTATACTCATTAACACCATTTACTCTATTTTTAATTCAAATGTGTCTCGTTTTGAAGCTCTCTTGAGAATAATCGCAGTATCTCATTTTGCATTGTTAAAGGTT
Organism: Argiope trifasciata; assembly: GCA_026543055.1. Taxonomy (NCBI): domain Eukaryota; kingdom Metazoa; phylum Arthropoda; class Arachnida; order Araneae; family Araneidae; genus Argiope; species Argiope trifasciata. The sequence goes on from JAPMOQ010046118.1 coordinate 15,688, forward strand.
GGAAGAGCACTCAGGATTTTGAAATTGCAGTTCGCGTTTTTATTTAGAGATTCTTTTTAGAAGAAATTTGCATTCGATGCTCATGTTCTTGGATTTTTAAAAAAGAATTATTGCTTATTTGTGCATTTACTAATCACCTCAGGTGACCAGTTAATTCACCAGAAATATTAGATGTGTCTGTTTTTAGATCATCATCTAGATATAATTTCATGTAAATGATTCCGTTAAAATATTCCACATTAAAGTCATATGTTTTTAATTATCTTACTTGCGCTTTGAATTATATATATGAATATTTCTAACGAAGATATTGATATAACATCATAGCGCTGGCAAAAAGGTAAATATCCGGTTCATCTGTATTATCAGAATTGCAATTTCACTTTTTTCTTCATCTTATAAATTACTCATATGTTATACCGAATGCTTCTTCTTTTTTTTATAGTAAGGGATAAAACTCCCGCTATTAATTATTTGATGAAATGAAAAAAAAAAATTATAACTCAAGGCTACAATGTAATCTATTGCTAGAAATTGTGAAAGATATTTTTTTTAAATTACCACTATTTAACAATAAAATTCGAAAGATCATTAAATTGCCATCATTAAGAAGGCAACTTTTTAAATTTTAAAATAATATTTAAAATAAAATATTAAAATAAAATTTATTTTCATGCAGTAATCTCGTCCGATGTTGTCGTGGGAAAATTCAAAAATTCAGTATGATTTTTATTTAAGTATTTTTTTAATTGCTCCGAGGTGCAAATTCCTCAACCTTCAAAGAATTTGTGAGCTGAATTTGGTAGCTTTAGATCAAATGATCTGACCTGTCAACGCTTATACACACTCGTCTTTATTATCAACAGAGATTATAAAAAAGATAAGAAATATACTCTGCATCTATCTATCTAGAGAGCATTATAATTTAAAATTGGTCGAGCAGTAAGGCAATTTCGAAGAGCAAAAGCAATATTCCTTTATTTATTAAAATGATTATGTGCGTATTTTACCCAACTCTGCATTATTATCAGCAAAATAGGCCATTTCCTTAGAGCTTTGTTGTTTTGTGAAGCATATGGACTTGAAATTTTTGAAGTATTTTCAAAGTAATTTAATTTCACGGGAACACACATTCTAACTTATTCAACATCAGATAAAGTATCGTTCAAAATTCAGACATTCTTCACATATTTTATAAATTATTACCTTTTACGAAGTTCATATTACACTATTTTGTAATCCTAAATTTTTTAAAAATATATATAATTTGAAACTGTTCGAACTTTTAGTTAGGTATCTACACTATATTAAAGCATTCTGTTAACTTTAAACAATTTTGAATGAAATTAGTTTCAAATTTAAATTAAGAATTTTTTCTATTCGCCAGTTATGGAAATCACTCTTCTGTAAATGACTCGCTATTAAATGTTTTATTGCTTTAGTATAACAAAAAAAAAATTTTTTTTTGGGAAGTCAGTGGAATACCAAAGCTCCCTTCTCTCCAACTGCTCACCCCATTGAAAAAAAAATTGCAAAGCCTAAAGGGCTTTTAGAGGAGTTTTAATCGAAGATTCTCAAATTTAAGTAGAATAAATACGAATATTACATAAAGGCATAATACACAGCATACACATATATGTCAATTCATGCTATAAAAAAATCCCAAATAATTCATTAATAATTATATAGAAAATAATTTTTTAATACTCTAACTTCAAATCGATAGCTCATTGAAAGCATCTATATACGAAACAGTCATTGTTAAAAAACAATTTACATGGATTTTCCAAAATAATTCTCGTTAGAAGTGATATCTCAGCTTAACAAATCCAATCTGAATACAGCCCCTTTCCAAAAACTCAACTGTTCCGGAGATTGCGAACGGGGATAGGAGAGGAGGTGCAACTTGCTGACCGGATAACTGGATGCTGCAGACCCTCTCCCCCCCTTTTTGAAAACCCCCCTTCCTAAAAACTCGGTGACGCGCAAACAAATCCACAAAGAGCACTCCCACAATTAGCGACGCTATCTTAATTGGTATGTCTTCATTGTCTTAATAGGGAAAAATTACTCTCTTTCTCCCCAGTCTTCATTACATTAATCAAGTGCATGCAAATGCCGTAGAATATATGGCGTTCGCTTTATTAAGTCGTCTTTTTTTTTTTTTTTTTTTGGATCCGTTCCTTGTCCCAGTGACATGGTCCCTGTGGACCCGAGAAGGGTTAATACATTTAGGAAGAAATTAAGAAAAATTTATAAGGGAGGGAAGGGAGATGTAAGAAGTGAGCGCAAGATTCTTAGGGATACGGCTGTCACTACTATACAATTTTTTTCCCTGTTTTTTCCCCTATAGATTTTTTTTAACTTTAAAATGCTTGTAATCTTTAAGTCGTTCAAGCGATGTCTAAAGAATGGCTTCAGGAATAAAAAAGGCAAAAAAAGACACCGTAATTAGTTAATTGTTCCAAGAAAAAAAGGGGGGAGTTGAAATATGGGTGTAAAGCAAGGGAAAAAAATTACCATTAGTGAAGGGGGAAAAAATCATCTATTTTTTTTTGGTGGAAATAATTTAGGTTTAGGCTATAGTAGAAGATGTAAAAAAATATTAATGAATTAATGAAAATATATTGGGGTGGTATCGTATTGATGTTAATTAGATTAACTTAATCGAAAAATGCTTAATATATTCGGCACTAATCTCTTTTATTACTGCGCTGTGTTACAGAGGTGATTTATCATTTACGCCTTTCTTATTTAATGAATTAAGTCGGACACGTGATAAAGTGATTTAATAAATTTTATAACAATAGCGTAGTGAAATATGCTGATCTAATCTATGGTTGTTGAATTATAAACGGAATACTTCGAAAGAATTATAATATTTGGACTTAATAACTCAGCGTTATCAATTGTGCGATTACAATGACAGTCATAACCTTCCAATTCTACTTTATTTTTAATTTAATAAAATGTACAGTTTTATTTAATTTGATTTATTTTTCTGTTTTATTACTTGTGGCTTACTTGAAATTAAAATGGCTCAATGTGTTATATTTTTATTACAAAAAAAATAATAATAACACCATTTGTTTAAAATATAATTATGAAATTCATTTATCGTCTGAAGAATTTTTCTTAATCAATCAATCAAACCATTTTTAAAAAACTGCCAATAGTTTATTTCCTTTGTAAGCTGTTAATAAATATTTATTTGTTATTATTATTATTATTCATATTTTTTATTAATGTATATATTTGTAACTAGTAAAATATTTGTACATTATTTAGTAAGTCATGAGTTACAAAAAAAAAATATATCAAATTTTGATTACAAATACAGAAACCCAAGGAGTATTTGAATGAATGTTTCTGCACAATTAATTAGAGTAAATTTTTCATTCATGGAAAATAAGAAAATGAACGGAATCCATATTTGCTTTTTCTACATAAATTCTTAATCGTCTGCTTATTAGCTTTTCTTTTAGAGTTCTTCCATAATATTACTATTATGAGATGGCAGTAGTTTTTCTTATATATTCTGCTGTGCTTAAAGTTAAAAAGTGTCTTAAAATGTGGGAAGCAAAATGCGTGTAAATAAAAATAATATCAAAAAATTATCCTAAATTATCAAAAAATAAAAATAGAGTAATTCAAAGTCACACCTTTACTTGACAACAGAGTATCTTAAAATTTTTATGAAGAATTATCGGTATTTATTTAATCATCCTTTAAATTTTTTTTAAAAAATTAGAAGAATCGGAAAAATTGCATGAAAATGAAATTAGTGCACTGAAAAGATAGAAATACGAATTTTAAGATTTGTAATAAGATTAATATAGGTATCTTGTTGAATAATTTGGATTGAAATTATTTCTCACTTGCAGAATATTTATAAAATTAGTTAAATTGATGATTTAACTAATTTTTGGATTTTGAAAAGTTACTATTTTTTTTCTCTCGTCTTAATTCATACATGTCCAAATCGTGATTTAATTTTGCCTCTTTATTTAGAAGATATAGAGCATATATACATAAATAGCTACAAAAAAGTTATTTATAATTGAATTACTAATATTTATTAAATTTTATTTATCTTCGGATTTTTTTTTCTATTTCGAAATAGTAAGTCGAATTGTTGTTGAATATTCTTCGCTGTAAAGAAAATTCGTTAAATAGAAATTGATAAAACAGTAGAGCAGTAGAGACAAAAACACACACCATATATTGAATTATGATGATATCCGTAAACTTTTTAAGTACCGATTTATTACGGAAAAGCATTTTTCGATTGCAGTTTATACATTTTTATAAAGACTATATATAAAACTGTGTCTCAGTACTCTATAGACACAGCTACAAAAGTTTTTTGGAACTATATTCTACTTTCATTGTATCAAATACTTTAGCTTTCTTCCTATTAAGGTTGTCATATCATCTCTTCATTGCTATATCATCGCCTCATTCATTCATAAGGTTGTTATATCATATCGTCTTTCCTCAATGTTCTGTCTTTATTGCATTTAGGAGCATTTTTTATTATTTTATGCTGAACAATATGATCAGTCAATGCTATGCCTTCATCAAAGAGATGAAAATTAGAAAAGCCTTACCTTCCCCAGCAGTCCTATATTGCCGTCCCATTTCAGACGGCTGTAGATTAGAATGCCACTTTTCCAATAAAATGACTACAAATGTTACAAAAAAAAAAAAAAAAAAAAAAAAAAAAAAAAAAAAAAAAAAAAAAAGAATTTAATCTCAAAGACTTCATAATATAGAAATTATTTTTCGTAATATTTAGTTTGAATAATAACCAATTATTGCGATTTAATATGAAGGGTCAGTAGTAAATTTTGATAATAAGAATACTTTATTACATGGGAGTTCGTTGAATGCTCTATTATATTTGAATATCTAAGTCATTTTATGAGATCAAGAGGATGGTTTAACCAAAAATTCAAGATTTTGTTGAAATTCTACTTAAATCCATTGCAATAACCATCACAAGGAGTCTTCGCGAAACTGTCTCGTATATTCTTTAACACATTCACACCCACTACCCACGCCTGATATCAGGACTATTTATCTAATGAGATGACCCCTTCTTTGCTATCTCTTTGTAGTAGAGAAGGTGTCATCTAATACATAGATGGTTTGATACAATAACATATTATTTGCACAGGAGCGTCAGTGGCAGCCAATGTGTTAATAAATGTAACATCCACCCTCCCACAGCCAGAAATTGTGAATTCTTAGACAAATCAGTAAATGCCTTGAGGGCTTATTTTCACAGGGCTGCGCTTGAGCATTGTTTGCTTTCTAACATATTAAAGGTTTAGGTTTAGTTATATTAACTTTTCAGTTTAAAGCAACATTAGGGCTATTTTGGGACTGAGCTCGTAATTTATAACCGCAGTCCGAAGACGAGGATGACATCTGAGCTGGCACTCCTCTCTTTCCACGCCAGACCAGAGGGAGGACGTTTGGTCTGACGGATTTAAGGGGCAACATACTCCTTTACACGCCGATTCCTTGGTGGAATCGAGCCTGAAACCCTACAGCCTACAAGCCCCTAGCATATTTAAGAAAATCTGAATATGATTTTCGTACGCTTTTTTCCCCCAGCAAATTAGAAAAATGGACACATAATTATAATAGTAGTAAAAAAATAGCTTTTGAAACTCTGCTAAATTAAGTCGTTCGATTTTCGACTAAATGCGTTTACACATTCACAACCCGCCGATGAATTTAATTCAAAACTTGAAACGTATCTATAATTTATATGCTAATATTACGCACGAAATTTTATTTAGCGAGGACTTTATGAGAAGGAGAACTTTATGTGCAGCAAAAAAGTTTGTTTTTATGTAACAGAACTTCACAGAGAGAAGTAAACTACCTGCGAAAGGAGTTCATTCAAGTTTCGATAGAAATCCATTGATTTGGTGTAATAAAAAATTAAAAAAACACATACCAGGTTTCATTTGTTTAGGCCAAAGTATTTTTCATTACAATACTCGCGGGTTGACAGACATAATTTGGAAAATGAGTTTTTCAGACTTAGAGAAATCTGAAATATGGAAAAACATTATATACTAGCCGCCTTTGGCGACCAGCTGGTTCGCCATGAGTAAAGCGTTCTAAAATTTTCAATTAAATCACATATTCATTAGCTTTGAAGTAATTCCGGGCATTGATTGACCTGAAATTAGTATTTTCTTTAAGATGATGGACGGAAAGTTCTAAAAGTACACCTTTTCCTAGTAATATTCTTTAATTTTATAAATCCGTCAGTTTTAACCATCGGTTATGCTTCCAAAATATTAAAAAAAATTTCGATGATGTTGCCAAAATATTAAATATGTTTTTTTAAAGAAAGCGTGAAAGGGAAAAAAAGTATTAAATTAATGATACAGATATTGCAAACGATTACATAAATATGCCATTAAGTCGGGATTTCAATGCATATCCTGTCAAAATTCAATCAAGTTTACCGTAAATGAAGAAGATTTATTGAGTTAATGGTATAGATATTGCAAACGATTGTAGAAAACTTTGCTTTGCATTTATTTTTCAAAGAAAATATCACATTTTATATTTCTTTTATTTTATCCAGTCACGTGCTGAAAGTTGCATTTCTTTAGATTTATTTTGCGATGATATTTTTTTTATTTGAATTTCCGGCATTCTTTTATTTTATCCAGTCACGTGATAAAAACATGGTTAAAATATTTCTTTAAAAATTCATTAAAAATAGAAGTTTACATTATAAATTAAAAAAACTGATACCATTAGAAAGCTAATTTTTTTATCTTTAAATTGATATAAAAATCATGTTTGTGCAATAATATTTTCGGAAGTTATAGCGGAAAAACGTCGAAATTTCGCTTAAATTTTAATTAATTCAAATTCTAATTAAAAATTCGAAAAAAGGGCTCCGAGGTACACATTCCGGACCTCCAAGGTATACATGTACCAAATTTGGTAGCTGTAGGTCAACGGTCTGGCCTGTAGAGTGCCAACACACACACACACACACACACACACACACACACACACACACACACACACACACACACACACACACACACACACACATTGAGCTTTATTATAAGTATAGATATAGATATTAGCTAATATTTTATTCTCAAACTAGAAAGTAAACCAGCAGTAATTTTATTGCAATATTATCATAAATTTTTTGAAACATTTTTCGCTTGTCACTACGATTTTCAGACAAGGATTTTGTGCATTGTATGTATAAGTATTGAGTTAAAATATTAATTGATAAATATGAAGAATGTTTCATTCTATTTTATTAACTTTACAAATAAAAACGAATTATTCGTACATATTGACTTTGGTTACAAATATTTAAAACTCTGAAAATAAAATGCATTGTAGAATATTATGCAATTATTATTGCTTTAACATTCTTGATGATTAAAATAAAATTTAACCCATATATCCATCGAAGAATTTTTGAATTACGAAAATAAGGATTATAAGTATAAAAACAATGACATTGGCAATATTATTTAGCAGGAAATCCCAAGTTAACTTTAATAACTTTAAAAAAAAAATTCATGGCATTTTATACAGTGTGTATGTGTTTATTATTATTTATTAAAATCTTTTTGTACTTCTGCTTCACCGGAGATAAATTTGAATAATTTTATCCGATATTGTTTAAGATTAGAGAAAAATATGAATTTATTTTCCGCACTGTCACCTATATAGTGGTGACAGTATCACCTATAGAGATTAAGCGATTTAAAGGAGTCCAAACTGCTCTTCACAAAAAGCATTCGATTTTCACAATGAAAAAAAAAAAAAAGAAGAAATAAGGGGGGGAGGGAGAGGAAATGAAATCCTTTAATAATTTATGACAATATGGAAGAAAGACTATAAAAAACAGTCGAGGGTTATTGTAAAAAGACCAATTAAAAAAATTAAGCAATTTCCAGCTAAAAAAAAATTAGTTCATTCTCATAAGCTGAAAACGTTCAATGAATCAATAAACGGCCACAACTTTTAAACAATTCTAGAATGTAAAATATTATCATAAAACTGTATATAATTTTAATAACCAATGAATAGCTGGAAATGTATTTCCCAGCTTTTCTTTGGCTGCCAAAAAAAGAAAGAAAGAAAAAAAAAAACCTTTGATGTCCAGTTTCTACCGTGCATTTTCAAGGAGGGACTTAAATATAACACACTAGTATAACAGATTACTAAATTACCGATAATCTAAATCACCTGTGTGTTAGTGGCTGATTCAAACGCTAACAGACCACCCTAGAAGCTCGTTGTCCAGGTGAAATGAAACGAATGTAATAAATGGAACGCGTGCCTTCTATTATTGGATGACAATATATGGACAGCCAAGGCAATAAGGATTGACCTATCTTATCTCATTGAAGTAAAGAACCAATTTTACAATCGATTGACACAAAACAGGCATTTCCACATGTCAGAGGGGTAGACAAAGGATTATCTCCAACTTGGAAGACGTGATGACCATAGTGACCAGCAAGGACAGGCCACCCAGGGCGAAGTCTTTAGGATTGGATGAGATGGCAGCCTTGGAAACAGATATCACCCACAGTCACGGCCGTAATAAGAGCGGTCTTTTTGATCAAAAAGGATCTGACACACATCTGGTGGCTAATACCACCAGAAAGCAAACGGGGATCCTTGAGGGGCTTGCTGGACCCCTGGGGTGACACTCCCCACAGAGATACATTAGCGATCCCCTTTGTCCATCACCAATAAACAGTCTGGGTCCCTCCTGTGCATCTACACTGTTTTGGAGCAAGTGGTGGTCAGCTGTAAGGATCGAATTACTGAAGAATCGGGTTCCGTTAAATTTCTTGGTATGTGTGTGTGTGAATATTGTCCAGATGCTAGGACAAAGTTAACAATGGATGATTTATGATGATGTTTTCATGATCAGGTCAAAAGGAAAATGGGGTTTTAAATAACAGTAGAGATTTGCACCACGTGTCTGCTTTTAATTGTATAGAGTCAAAATGGTGAATCATAGAGATATATTTATCTTTAGAAAATGCAGAACCTCACACGAAGAAAAAATTGTAAGGGTTTCTAGTCTATATTTCTAATCCGAAACATAGTAGATTGGTAATTTTTAGGTTTAATCTTCTATAATAATGTTTTAAAAAATTTTGCTTTTAATAATAATGCAATTATAAAAAATGTATTTGTTATCATCGAAGTGCCCGTATCTATAAATCTGGTAATTAAATTATTATAAAGTGAAAATTTGAAGAATATTTAAAATATCTTTTTAAAGATTAAAAAAAACTGAGATAAAAAATTATATGGTGTGACCATCAGATTTTAAGTCTGATCCGAATCATATGCGCGAAATATAGATTTGCTGCATTATTATATCTGAAAAGTGCGTGGTGGCAGCAAAGAGTATAAAAATATGATGGAATACTCAAGAGATACAAAGATGATATTCATTTGTAAATTGATTGAAAGTCTTACATTCGTAGTATGAAAATGGTGAATTTATTCTTTTTATTCTTTAATTGGTTGTCTCAGCAATTTCCTGCAGTGGCAATCATGTAAATAATCTGTATGTGCGAGCAGTTGTTAAATGACGATTTAGAAATTCGTTCTGATTTTGGGTCTACATAAACGTTTTAGATATAAAAATAGGGGAAAAAGTTATACTTACTTTACTTGAAGTTTTCTGCAGAAGAGAAAAATTTATACTTTTTGCTGTAAAAAAAAAAATTGAATTTTGAGATTTAATAATGATAGCCATTGACCCTTATTACTATTAACACTAAGTCAGACTTCTGCCCTCTAGGTGCTCAGGGGTATTTACCATTAGAAAATACAGCGCCCTGGAGGGATTTCACGAGAATAGGCAACATTTTTAGCAAAAATGTAAGATTATTTTGCTATCTGAGTTTATTTTGACGTAAGAATTAATTTATTAATACGTAATTAATTTTGATGAATAAACTGTTTTTACAACAGCATTCTCGACTTTCTTTTATAGTAGTAGTTTATTGAAGTTTTTATATGTTTGAAAACTTCGAATAAGTCGCTTTTTGAGCTTCAAGTATATTATTTTTTCTGCCAAAAATCATTAACGAAGATTGATATTCTAAATGGAAAGTCTACACATTCGATATCGCCTCTAAAATTCTTCTGATTACATGCTTTGTTTCTAGTGCCTGATTGTCTGTTTTAATGGCAAATTTTTAGTTGCAAATCTGAAAAATAAACATGTTTATCGTCCTGAATTTTGTTAAATATACTGCCCGTATTATTTCATTATGTATAGTATATGTATATACTTATACAATAAAAAAATGTTGAGTAATATCCCAATAACTAAGAAAATATAACAATAAAAATGGGCCGTGGTAGCCTGGTTGGTAGAGCGTCAGTCTCGTAACCGACAGGTCGCGGGTTCTGTCCTCGTCTTGGCCAAAGACCGCCGTGTTGGCTAATGGCAGTTGGGGCACGTTAAATATGTCGAGACTGCAAAGTCCTCCAAGTTCCCATAACAAAACGATACCTCTGGGGGTACTGAATCAGGGATGAGTCGGTCTCTGATTCGGATCTAAATTCCGACTTGCTGATGGATGAATGAGTGTATGAATGAATTCGACCACCCCCTAAAAAGGGTTGTGTCGTGTGTGTGAGCTAGAAGTCAGACTTCTGCCCTCTGGGTGCTCAGGGGTCTTTACCCTCAGAAGCTACTGCACCCCCTTTCCGTGAAAAACACGGACACGACAACAACAATAAAAATATAAAATAGACGCCGAAAGTAAACCAGAATAAAGAAGAAAAGTGCCTAAAGCTATATATTTTCTATTATATATATAAAAAAATTATGTAAATATTGTGTTTTATTCGCTTTGTGATTAGGAAATAACGAGTCGCCTGTCCCGTGCTATTTCAGGTTTGTTTTATCAGTATTGTTTGAAATATTGAATGAAAATTGTTATTACTTTGGAGTAAGTATTTATACTGCACTTAATGGTAAAATGGTAACAAAAAATAAACAAATAATAAATAGAGCTTGAATGAACAGGAACTGGAATTACAACAGTATAATTTGTTCATTTTACTTTGAACACACTGTTTGTGGCAACATTAATGAGTAATTTTCCTGTTCGTTTAACAGACGGCCATATCTTTTGATTCCATGTTAGTCATCTTGAACATGATTGGCTTTTCTGTTCTCAATTTCAAGATATATGCCAAAATAAAACCTTGGCAGAGCTTTAACTTCAACGATTGAGCCGATTTCGCAAATTTTCGTAGCCAAAAATTTATTTACCAAATTTGAAGATTTATTAACCAAGCAGAAACTGATTGACATGACTAAACTAATTTTATTACTTTAGAATTTACTATAAACAACTGAATACTTTGGAATTATCCTGTTGACCATTTCACCAAACCCAATTTTATCGCCAAAAAGTACATTTGAGCCAGTAGATGGCGCCAAAGGTTTGGCTTCTTTTCTCGTACGTTGGCAGGTTCGACGCGCTGATCCTAAAAAGAGGTGACTAAATCCTTCCATTCCAGGTCCACAATAATGTCATTTATAAATAAGTGAGCATATTACATTATTAAGGCTTTTGTTACTGGGTTTTATAAATTCATTAATCATATACATTCATATTTCTGTTATGCTTAAAAATAACCGAAAGGTCATTCAAAATATTTCAATAAAGAAACTACAATCATATTTAAGATTAATCGTATAAAACGAAGCTACCAGATCGTTTTTGATTTTAAATTAATGATTAAAACAATTAATACATTCACATTTCCGTCATGCTATCAAATAACCGAAAGTGGATTCAAAATATTTTCAATCCAAATAGCAGTCGTTCCTAAAATTCATCGAAAATATAATCAAAACAATCTTCCCGTTGTTAAGAGTAAACGTTAGTGAATCACATGACCAGAACAGCCAATCATGTTCAAGATTACCAACATGGAATCGGAAGACACAGCTTTGCATTTAGTTTAACTTTATGTAGTAATATTATTTTTTTGCCTCTTAGCAATCATCGGAATAGCTAAGAAATACACGTCCTAACCGCGTACTTTAAAAAAGTAATAATGGTACCTCCAGTGATAAAATACGAGGAAAGACCAATTAAGAATCTGACAATTTGAAAAGAAAATCTGATCGCGGAACTGCTAATTTGGTGACAAAATGTGAAAAAATCAATCAATATTTAGATATTGTTATGATAATATGGTTATTTTCTCACTGTGAACACTTTTACACAACAAAAATTAACCTTAAAATTTTAATATTTGCCTTTTTCTGCTTTTTTTTAGCGATAAAAAAGTAAAAAACGTATTTGAATTTTGAAGGAAATTAGAATGTATTGGGAATATCACGAATAAGCGATGAATGGAGTTCTCATTAAAAAACTTTTTTTTAAAAAGTATAAAAGAGCAAAGTGAAAAGAAAAACTAATTTATCACTGCATCAATGTTGCTCAAAACTATTATGGAATTTTAATTCGTAGCAACAAAGACAACTTAACAGGATATACTGGAGTGTTTTTTGATTCCTACTCCCTATATGTATGTGCGAATGTGTGTATATATATATATATATATATATATATATATATATCGCTCACATTTTCGATTGTCAATAAAATGCTTTTTATTTATCCACTCGAGTTCAAATGCATTTTCTAAACTTATAGCAAATAACATTTGATGTTAATACATTTTTTTTCAAATATGAATTAATTGATTAAATTTTCCATTAATTTCTATTTGGTATCAAAGTCGCAAAATCCCTCGCCAAGTTTGTCACCAAGCTCTGAGATTACTTACTCCACACCCGATCATAAATAATTTGATACATATAAATATAAGAAAAGTAGAATGTTTAGAATATTTTTCAATTCAGAAAAGTGGAAAGAATTGAATTAAACTTTTGAAAAAAATATATTACTTGTTTTACTATTACATTGTCAATGACCGAATGACGTTGATGATTGGTGCAAATATCAATAATGACTCTCAAAGATATGATGGCACGGCTTCTCCAACACTTAATATACTTACTAAAGCCTGTTTTCAAGAAAATTACCCCCACAATAATTGCTGTTCATGGGGTAGTAAAACACAAAATGTGAATGAATATTTCATGCGGACAGTGGAATTTCTTCATCACCAAAATGTATGCATGTATTCAACAGAAACAGCTTTATAAAATGAAGCTATATGTTATTGTTGTGTCCGTGTTTTTCACGGAAAGGGGGTGCAGTAGCTTTTGAGGGTAAAGACCCCTGAGAACCCAGAGGGCAGAAGTCCGACTTCTAGCTCACACATACGACACAACCTTTTTTAGGGGGTGGTCGAATTCATTCATACACTCATTCATCCTTCAGCAAGTCGGAATTTAGATCCAAATCAGAGACCGACTCATCCCTGATTCAGTACCCCCAGAGGTATCGTTTTGTTATGGGAACTTGGAGGACTTTGCAGTCTCGACATATTTAACGTGCCCCAACTGCCATTAGCCAACACGGCGGTCTTTGGCCAAGACGAGGACAGAACCCGCGACCTTTCGGTTACGAGACTGACGCTCTACCAACCAGGCTACCGCGGCCTCAATGAAGATATATAAATGAATAAAATGAAGACGAGCCAAGAGAAACAAGTGCATTTTAGTGGCTTTTTACAAAATGATATTCTAATTAGATTTAAATACTTTTAAATGTTCTTCCGTACTTTTCGAAGAAATGAAAGAAAATTGGCAATGAAAATTTCATTGAAAGAAAACAGTTAAGAACATTAAAAGAAAACAGTATGTGCAATTTATCTGTCGAGTTTTAAAGATATTTAAATGTCATTTTTAGTTCGGAAAAACATACAAATCTTATGAAAATTCAGTAAGTATGCATAAAAATATTTCTGCAAAATTAACATTTAATTGGAAATACAAAATCGTACACAATTTTCTATCAAATAAATTTAAATTAGGTAATAAGGAAAAATTAATTAGGAGAATTGTAAAATTCTTAAAGATTATATAAGATAATAATGTATTTCTTTTAAAGAGTTTTGTTTAAAGATATTTGACGTGTTTTTCAAAACATATGTATAGTGATTTTCATATTCCTAAGTGAATAATTCGGAAAACTGTTTAAACGTGTCCACAATCCCTTTAATGACATTGTATGGAATTTAAAGGTGTAATTTGGATAATTTATGCCTATGATTTAGTTATATTAACTAATCGTTAATATTAAAGTTGTATTCATGGTTTTAAACTGCTTAAAGTTTAGAATGAGAAGATACATATTAAGAAAACTAATATTAATTGAAAAGAACTGAATAAATAAATGAAATAAATAAAATGAAGAACAGTCTAGAGAAAAGAACTGAATGAAAAAATTCAAAAGACATACTCTGCCATAGGTAAAAAAAACTTTTTATTCAATCAAATAGGAAAAAAAAAAGTCAGATCCATTTTTGTAAGAAATTTGTAACCATAGAAACTATATTTTTCGATTAAAAAGGAGTCTTTAAATGCAGTTTTCTTTAAAAAAATCTTTGCTATTTATAAAAATCCGCTCCCGCTTTTCTCTCCGCTAATATGATGACTCAAGATCTAATATTAATAATTATATGAAAGTTACAATATAGGATCCAAATAATATTGGAAATGAAATGAAACAAAAATTTGGCTGTTTGCGAAATACTTTAATTTTTCATATAAGGCAGTAAAGAGAAAGTATAATAATCATCAAAAAATCCGAACCCTAGATTTTGAACAAATCTCCATATTTTAGAGCTCTCTGAATTTAGAAAATATATTTTTCGAAAATTTCCGTCTGTTTATCTCTAACTAACCGAATGAAATTCGGCATATGGACTTAACGCCAAATTTACAGATTGCTATCGAATCTTGAATAAAAAGGATTTTTAAACAAATTTGTTCCTCTGTTCGAATACAAGTTAACACGATAATTACAAAACTTAGATAGTTAAATAGATAAAACTCGGTACCCAGATTTAATATCTATGGAATAGATACTTGTCATGTTTTGAACCAAATTCAATCAGAAGTTTACTGTCTATCTGTCTGTACTTTCAGAAACATATGAATGCTATATTTCAAAAATGTATTAAGTATATCAAATTTGGCGTGGGATTTTGCAATTACATGCGAAGTTTTTGTCAAATTTTTGCTGCAATCGATTGTGGTTTAGGTTGTTTGGTTTTTTTGGCGCAAGAGCCATATTTGGCCATACTGCGCCAAGCATATGGTAAAAAATAAAAGAATCTTCAAAAACACATATTTTAAAATACAAAAGCAATAGGTATCAAAAAAATATAAAAAGTAAAGTTGCGCGAATTTATAATGTTAATGAATCTACAAATGAGTTAATGATTCAAAAAACAAACGTCATAATGAAACGCTATTAAAATGTCTTGTCTGAACTTTAAAAAATTAAATACAACTATAAAAACCAATGATTTTTAAAAATGTAAAAATGTTTGGGTGGAAATTCTCACCCACCAAATCTTGTAAATGCAGTGACGATGATTTGAAAAAGTGTAAACGAAAGGATTTAAAAGCTGTGCACTCAATTAAAATATGTTTGATGGTAAAATCCACACGACATATGGGGCACTTTGGGGTTACATGGCCAAAAAGGAGATGCTTGTGTGTAAAACGAGTATGTCCTAGCAATCGATTGAGAAAACATGTTTAAAACATTATTTTTATTTTTGATGACTATTAAAGCATGCCAAAGATTATTCGAAAAAGAAAGAAAAGAAAAAAACTTGTGAGGAGCTTACTGAATTTCTACGATAGCCATAGCGTTAAAGGAATCTGAAATGCAGGTATCAAGTTGATCGTAAGCCTCCAATAAAACATGAGATAAATTATTTCATTGATTTTTGCTGTTCTAATTTTCTTCTTATAGATCTATCATGCAGGAATAGGAGTAAACTTTTATAAAGTCGCAGAATTTCTGAATAAAAGAGAAAGAACGCAATCGAAAGGGCCTCATGTGAATGCTAACGGGTTATCTAGCTGCTTTAGAATACAAATGAATACGGTTTACATAAAGCATAAGGATTTAAACAGATAAAATTTAGTACACAGATCATCTAAATTGTTGATCCGCAACAAATTTCTAATCAATTCCTAAGGATTTGAATTCAAAAACGTAAAAATTTAAGTAAGTAGAGGTTGGTTCAAAGTTTCAGAATTTAAAGCATGGATTCTTATCAAATTTTGAACCATATGTATTGAACCGACAGTTTGTCTGCCTTTGCTTTCAAGTGGGTGTAAATTATGGTTACTCAAAGGCGCAATGATTGAAAATAAATGAAATAAAATCATAAGTCATAAGTGAATACAGTCGTCGTTAGGTACTAAATTTTGGTTTCTATCGGTAGAAAAAAATCATTCAAAATATGTGACCGATTTTCTGATAATTGTTTGTTAACCATTTTTCTTTTCGGTGATTAAGTGCTCAAAGTCACCAAAAGTCGTTAGCTAATAGGGTTTTTTTTTGTAATTCTTAATCGCAAATTGCATACGATTAAAGAAATATGAGCCGATTTTTTAAATACTATATTACAAAGCATCCATCTCTTATATACCGAGTCTGAAAATAAAAATCTGAGCCTTCTAATTTCACGATACTGTTAAACATCAACAATTTTAAGCTATGTTAGGAAGGGGTGAACACCTTTATTAAAAACCACACAAGAAAGTTTCGGGGAGACTACACTTGCTAGTTAATTAAATATATCTTAGCCTATAATCACAGTTGTATTGTTCAGAATCTAAAAATGTAACAACAACAGAAACATAAGTTTATACTCTGGAACGAACCACATATAACTAACCATGGCTGAAAATTAAACTAAATTAATCCAGCTAAATGTTTCCAAATGTTTTATCTATTTATAGGCATTGAAAAGGCTAATAAATAGGAAATAGTATACTATTAAATTTAAAGGCTCTATTAAGTCAGATATCATGACGGATATTTGAAATATAAGTTGCTTTTTGTCTTCTTAAATAGTTTAACTTTGCGAGTTATAATTATATTTAATTTAAAATTATTTTTCAAAAGAAAAAAAAAAGAATGGTCAAATTTTTACGCATCGATCATATTTTCCTAGTTGTAATCCGTAATGTTCACTATAGTTTGTGAATTGAATTTCCCAATGTGGGATATAGCGACAAAGATTATCTTCCGAATGCCGACAGGTTACAGTTAGAGGATATCAAAATATTTCTGAGATTGAATAACGATGCTTAAATCATGTTTGCTTGCAAGAATGTAAGATATAAGGATGACAAATGAATGTTCGGTTCTTCAATTTTAACTAATTCATTAATTTTTTTTATTCCTCAAAGTTATTTTCGCCCCAAAGCGCAACTGTGTCGACTGTACATTTTGAGCATTTTAACAGAATATGGTAAATGCCGTTGCCTTCATTGCACTCGATGCACAAGAAACTGTCTGAAAGATTAAATCTTCTCAAGCGACCTGAAGTAATAATTGCTTGTTTTTTTTTTCCTTCAACAAACCTACCGTTGCCATTACCAAAAGAGAAATTAACCTTTATATTTGCAGCAGCATGCTAAATGCAATACCACAATAGCAAGGAGTCGCATTTTTTGCATGGTCAATTTCGACAGCTGCCTGAATCCTTCTAATATACCTCTTTCGGAGTCGCATTTTTTGCATGGCCAATTTCGATGGCTGCCTAAACCCAACAATTTCAATCTAATCTACCTCTTTCAAATAATATCATCTCAGATACAGTGGCAAAGCTCTCCCACTCATCATATATTGCAAGAAATATGATGAACTTGACGTAATTATTTCACATTTTGCTTGAAAAAATTGTTTAACACCAGAGTAAAATAGAAGTTTATTTGTAACAGAAAAAAATGACTTGTTTCGTTTTCATAAACAAACCTAGCGTTGCCATTAGCAAAAGAGAACTAAACCTTTTTATTTTGTTAAGTATAACGATAACAAAGAAGACACGTTTTCTACTATCTTGCAGATATATCTCGGTTTTGGCGACAGAGATCAGACGGCTGCATTGGAAAAAAGCATCACCAAATTAAACTAAAAACCCATTGCATCGCCACAATCATTGTTCCCAACGTTAGGACCCCTGACATAAACCAGACTACCATTAAAAACAGAAAAGGAAACTAAGTATCCAGTGGTCAGACAGAAAATAGAGAAGAGGGAGATAACTGGATAAAATAAAGCAAAAACACCCTTTTTAAGTTGTAAATCATCAAACCCTCAAAGAACCCTTTTTCTTTCAAAAACTTCAGGGTACTAAATCACAGCAACCTCCTAATCCTTTGTCATCAAGTGGACTGCTCAATCCCAAAATGCCAGCAGACAAGAAAGTGGTTTCCTTATTCAAACCGTCTGCTCTATTTCTGTGATGCACACAATTCCATTAAAAGGGGTGGACCCGACCCCGAAACTGACCATCAGAGATCAATCCAACTGTGTTCTAATACCTCTGGCTGATAAGAAGAAATCTTTACTAATCACGTAGTCGCCAGACCTGTGGAGACTTCGTCTAGGGAGGGGTGAACTCGTTCTTCGTCCCCTCGATTAACAAAGTCTTTTTCTTTTTGTTTACTTTCTTCTTTGGAGCAGTGGGGAGAAAAGGGGAGATTTACGACCACTCCAGAAGAGATTGGGTCCTTTTTCTGTCTTTTGGTGATGTATTCTGGGTTTGTGACCTGTTGACCCTAGACGATAGGGGTCTTTCATTTCCAAGGACCTGTTATTTTGAGATTCACTTTTTTTTTTTTCTTTTTTAAATGTAGGGAGACCTACAAATCTTGAATAAGTTTTTCTTTGTGTGTTAGCCAGCACTTCATGAGTTTTCAGCTTAACTTTGTTGACCATTTATCAGTCATTAATATTAGTCCTGTAGGGTTAGTTTTAGACGGTAAATTTAGCTTTAACCCCATTCCGTAAAATGACGAGTATAGCTCGTCATTGACTTTCCATGCCATATAGCAGGTGTGCCGCGGCACACTGGTGTGTCATGAGCCAGATACAGGTGCGCCGCTGTCAAATACATTGTATTTGACATTTTAGAATTTTTCTTCATGTATTTAATACACAATGACAATTTTTTTCATAACAATGTGTATTTTTTCTAAATATACTATAGAATAATTATTATGCGGTCATGCTTAAAAGATTTTGACCAAGAACTTCGGGTCGCGGTGTCAAATATTGAGTCGAATATAAAACTTTTGTGTTCATTGAAACAAGCGCAGGTATCACATTAATAATTATTATGATTGCGTAGAAATAAATATGTTATGGTTTTATGTATGTATACTTTTCATCTATACTTATAATAAAGCTCAATGTGTGTGTGTGTGTGTGTGTTGGCGCTCTACAGGCCAGACCGTTGGACCTACAGCTACCAAATTTGGTACATGTATACCTCGGATGTCGGGAATGTGCACCTCGGAGCCCTTTTTTTTGAATTTTTAATTAGAATTTGAATTAATTAAAATTTTAGCGAAATTTCGAAGTTTTTCCGCTATAACTTCCGAAAATATTATCGCACAAACAGGATTTTTACATCCATTTAAAGATTAAAAAATTAGCTTTCTAATGGTATCAGTATTTTAATGTATAACTCAAGCTTCTATTTTTAACGAATTTTTAAAGAAATATTTTAACCATGTTTTTTTTTAGCACGTGACAGGATAAAATAAAATAAAAAAATGCCGGAAGTTCAAATGAAAAAACAACAACTATCATCGTAAATCAATCTAAAGAAATACAACTTTCAGCACGTGACTGGATAAAATAACATAAATATAAAAGGTGATATCTTCTATAAAAATAAATGCAAGGCAAAGGATTCTAAGAAATCGTTTGCAATATTTATATCATTAATTCCATAAATTATCTTTATTTACAGTAAACCTGATTGAATTTAGACAGGATATGCATTGAAATCCCGACTTAATGGCATATTTCTATAATCGTTTGCAATATCTGTATCATTAATTCAATATTTTTTTCCCTTTTTCGCTTTCTTTAAAAAACATACTTAACATTTTGGCAATATCACTGAAAAAAACATTTTTAATATTTTGGAAGCATAATTGATAAATTATTAGAGCATTAAACTCAAAGTTTTTCCGAATAAAGTTACCGACTCTTTAACTACTAATAACTGAATCTTTTAACTTAAACTATTCCTTAAATTTTGGCTAAAAAATATATGATTTAATTGGAAATTTTAGAACGCATTACTCATGGCGAACCAGCTGGTCGCCAAAGGCGGCTAGTTTCAAATAAAAAACAAACATTTATTGTAAAATTTGTGTATCAATCAATACCTATATACTTTAGATTTCGGTGTGCCGCGGAATTCTAGAAAGAAATAAGGTGCGTCGTAGGTGAGAAAAGGCTGCGGAGCTCTGCCATATAGCAATATGACGAACTATACTCGTCATTGTGCTATATGGCGTGACGAGCTATACTCCACATGCGACTAAGTTACTGTTGAACATAATAATCAATTTAATTTAAAATTTCTAGTGTACTGAATGAGGATGCACTTTTATTACTTATGTTGATATCATAGATCACTATCATATATCTTTTGATTGTCTTGGTACAAGTTACGGCCAAACTATTTGTAGTCATTCTAATAAATTCGTTCATTTATTCTAATAAACATTTAGCCTGAACATCCGACTAACTAAATACTAAACATGCAGTGAAATAAACACCTTAATGAATAAGAGTAATGTAGATCAAAATGATCAAAGTGATTCAGAAAAATCAGGAAATAAGCATACATTTAAATGATACTGATAATGAAACTAATGATAGTGAAATATTACCAAGACGACGAAAACGCGCATAGTGATTAATAAGTGAATTTTGTGAATACTCTGGAGTCGTAGACACATTATGTGCCTAAAATTATTTTTTAAAAAATACCGGAGTGCCTAGAGTAAATGCGAAAACTAGGGACTAATACGAAATCACTAGAGAGTTTTGAAGAAATGTTGAATGCGAACTTACAAATTACATACCAATAATGTAATTTTAATTAATAATTATAAATTAGTTAGATTTATAAAATAAACTAAGTTTTCTCAAATAAAAATTAAATAGCTATTTCGCCTATAATTTTTGCGTTCTTAAATCTTACTGGAAGGAGTTAATAGGCATATTAAAGCTACGATTATGAGTGTCTCACTCAACAGTTTAAGTGCTCCATGGAGTAAGCTTCCGATCAGGCTTCTGCTCTACAAAGCTCGTTTAAGATGGGCTCTAATGTAGGGCTCGCAATTCTGGGGTAGGGGGGGAGAGAGCACCTTCCGCAAAAACTCTTAAAAGTTGTAATTTTTCAAAAATAATTAAAAAATAAAACATCTGATGAAGTTTGTTAATTTACGTCAGAAGGAAAATACTTCAAAACTAGCAGTAGCAACTCTTTCTTAAAAAAATTTTTTTTTTTTAATAAAAGACTGAAATTCTAAGTCTACAGTTTTGTGGACTTAGAATTGCTAAAAATTAAAAAAATTAGAATTGCTAAAACGCTTAATAATTAAATTAGAATTTAATTAGTTTAAATTAGAATTGCTAATACGCATACGTAGAATTACATCAATAATTTCAAATTAATTTCATTTCATGAAAACATTTTTTTCACAGAAATTAGATCATGGGTCGAGATTTTAATTATCGATTCCTGTTACTTATTGTTAAAAATATAAATATAGCTGAGTATAATCAGTTACTCAGATATGCAATTTCGTACTGTAGCAATATTTTCTCAGAAAATTCTAAATCAAGGACTCAGTTCTAGATGGATGGAAACATATAGAAATCTTTAAGAATTAACATAATTTTATAGTTATATAATAAACATATCTTTAAATATATCTTCAGTGAAATTTTTTTTAATGAAATTTATATACATCAGAAACTTTTCATCTTAATTTTTAAGCTCCCACATTAATCATAAGCTGATAGTTAATTTCTATATTGTGAGAAATATCTCTTTCTGGGTGGATTAAGTGGAAAATTACTTTGTGGATATTAATTTCATGAAATAGCAATATTTTATTTGCACAAATTGGAGCAAGGATCGAGATTTAAGCTATTGATTCCTGATATACATTATTAAAAATATAAATACTAATGAAAAAAGTAGAATAGTTACTCAAGTATGGAATTCGGTATTGTAATGGTAACAATTATTGTAACAACTATTTATTAGATCAAGAATATAGTTCTATATGCAGGTGAATGGAAAAATATAGAAATCTTGAGAACTAACATAATATTATAGTAATGGAAGTAGCATATTATCTTTGAATATATCTTCATTTAAAAAAAAATTATGAAACTAAAACAAACCAGTACTTTTTTATCTTAATTTGTAAGTGTGCTCTTTAATCATCGTCTCATAGTTAATTTCTATGCAGTGCGAAATAATTGCAGCCTCCTGGGTTGAAAAGTACTCGAAATGATGTAAATAATATGTTGCTTTAATCGATAAACGTCCTGTTTAAGAAATACGAAATCTCAGTTTTTTAACAGTTCTTGTTCTTATTAGTCACGTGCAGAAAAATATCCTTGATACACTGATATTGTGGACAAAACATTGCCCATTTGAGGGGAGTGTTTGAACTCAAGGCTCTTTACCTCCGAATATTACAGATGAATAGGATATTGACAGGGCTAAATATAACAAACACTCTATCAATATTTTATGTAATTTGTACTTCTCAATACACGCTGCTGTGACCTGGTGGTAAGGTCTTGGCTTCGGAGCAGGAGGGTGTCAGGATCGAGACCCGATTCCACCGAAGAACCTTCATGAATGCTGGTCTAGTGCACGTTAAGTCCATCGGGGCAGAACATCCTCCCACTAGGGTGGCCTGGAAGTTTGAAGAGGGGTGCCAGTTCAGGTATCGTCCTAGTCATCTGAAAGTTCTTCAAAATTATGAAATTATTAAATTCCCCAATCAAATCAACAATAGCCCAAGTGTGGCTTTAAAACGGGACTTTAATACAACTAAACTCAACCATGACGCGTATACTCGTCAAAAAAAGTTAACTGGTCATTTGAGTAAAATATCTATACGTATAATAAAGCTCAATGTGTGTGTGTGTGTGATGGCGCTCTACAGACCAGACCGTTGGACTTACAGCTACCAAATTTGGTACATGTATACCTTGGAGGTCGGGAATGTGCACCTCGGAGCCCTTTTCCCGAATTTTTTTATTAGAATTTGAATTCATTAAAATTTAAGCGAAATTTCGATGATTTTCCGATATAACTTCCGAAAATATGATCGAACAAACATGATTTTAAAATCAATTTAAAGATTAAAAAATTAGCTTTCTAATGGCATCTTTGTATAACTTAAGCTTCTATTTTTAACGAATTTTTAAAGAAATATTTTAACCATATTTTACAACAATATATTTCGGACAAAACAATAAAATTTAATCTGCACGAGCACGTCAAGGGGGAAAAATTAGGTTTTATCAGCATGTTGCCATCCTATTGACGGAAGTTCAAACTAAAGAAAAACAAAACAACTATCATTACAAATTAAATCTAAAGAAATGCAACTTTTAGCACGTGACTGGATAAAATAAAAGAAATATAATATGTGACATTTTCTAAAATAAATAATGAACGAGCAAAGGGAAAAAAATAGTATTTATTAAACTGTTCAAATCATACTGACAGAAGTTCAAATTAAAAAATAAATTAACTATGACTGCAAATTAAATCGAAAAAAAAAATGTAACATTCACCACGTGATTGGATGAAATTAAATAAATATTAAATGTTATGTTTTCTAAAAAAGAAATACAATACAAAGGTTTCTATGATGGTTTGCAACATCTATATCATTAGTAAATCAGTGTTACGTGACTTTCGAAGTTTAAATATATCTGGCAGAGAAATTATAAAGAGAGCAAGGCACATAAGTATTTAATTGAAAATCTTAGACCCATTACTCTTGGCGTACCAGCTGGTCGCCAAAGGCGTCTAGTAATAATAATAATCATACCGAGATTTATATTCCCACTCTCATTAACGATTTCTTTTACAAAATGGCAATGTACGCGAGGCATCAATAGAGTATTATTATTATTATCAGTAGAGTAGGCTTAATATGTAAATTAATATATGTAAATAAATATAATAATAGTTATTTAGAATCTATAAAAAATTATTCTTCCTTAATGTTAATATAGTAAAATAAAAATTTATAAATATGCCGGCATTTTATATCTATTGAGAAGAGTGCAATTTTTCTTTGATTATAAGCAGATAAAAAGTGCTACTAATCTATTATTATTTCGAACTTTGATTGTTAAATATTTTTTTAAGTATGTTAAAATCAATCAAGTTAATTATTTCAACTTGTGTCATAGAAACATAATTATTGCAGCGAACGTACATCTAATTGCAAATAATCCTCATAGCATAATTTTGTTTCTACATTTTTTTTAAATTGAAATAATACAATTAATAAATAATAATGAGCTGAATTTAGGTGATATAATAAATAAATAAAAACAACTTGGTAATAGCTTTAGTTAAAAACATTTAGCAATTTAATGTATTCTAAAATTTTTAATATTTAACATTTTCCACTATAAGTAAAGTTCGCTCTGTTTCATTAACATCCAATAGATGGCGCTGTACCTCTAATTCTGCAAAAATTAGAGATAGAAAATGGATTTCTCGTATGGAGAAAGCTATTTTCGCAAAAGAAGACAAAACAGAGTGAAAAAAAATAAACGTTATTAGAATGTAGATTCAATGAAAAGTTTGTTTTGTATTTCAGATATTTTTAATTTTTTTTTTTTTACATTATCTCACTGATAATGAGTTTTGGCATGTTGCATAGTTTAATTTTTTACTAAATATCTATCTTAGAATTTTTTCGATACTTTTGCCTCAATTTAAAAGAAAAAATAATTTTAAAAAAAATTATAGACTACACGGACAACGAATCCTTAATAAAATAGGGTTATGTGAAAAACTTTGAGGTTCTAGAAAAGAAAAAAAAGAGTTAGAGAAAATGAACATTCTTTATCATTTTTGGATTTGAATTTTTATATGATATGAGTTTCAAATTTTTGGACACCATTAAAATATGATTATCTTTAATAGAGCCTATAGTATTTCATTTAAATAATGGCTGTGTATGGTAAATATAATAATTAACTTTATATGCAATTTAATTGAAAAAGAAATTGAAATTCATAATGTGGCTAATAATCTGATATTTTCTTTTGCTAATTATTTAAAAAATATATAATTGACGTTATAATGCCGATTTTAATGTTTCATAATGATACTCCAACAGTTTTAGAACGGATATCTTAAATCTTTTATTTAGAAAATCAAAGTATTAAATGAAGAGTAAAAAAAGATAGTGTAAGATGCAAAACATATCCTACACATGGGAAAAAAAAAGCATTCTTTCTTCAGACCACTGTTTTTCCCACAAGCAATTTGTATATTTAATTTACATTAAATGTATAACATAATAAACCATAAGCAACCATAACATGTTTATGGTTGCTTGATTAGTGTTTTTTTTGGCGCAAGAACCCTATTTGGTCATGCTGTGCCAAGCAAATGGTAAAATTATAGAGTGAATTATAAAATCACACATGATAAAAATAAAAGCATAAAGTTCTCAATATACAAATATCAAAAATAAAAGTTAAAATACTTACAAAGTTAAAAATGTAAATGAAATAAAGATGGGAAAAAACGCATTACCATGATGCTATGTAAAATTCAAGCTTGAAAAGAAGTTTAAGTTAAATAAAATAGTAAATGCGAATGGGTTTTAAAATTTTTTAAATATTTGGATGGAATTTTTCACCCAACAGGTCTTGTAATGTTAATAATTATTAACAAGACATGTGACCTCCAGTGGATTCCAGCACACGTTGATATAGAAGAAAATGAAACTGCCTATAGATTGGCCAAGGAGGGCAGAGACCTCAACTCTGGCTGCTCTGATGTTTCTCTTCAAGATGCGAATGCAGTGGCCAGATATAAACTTAGAGAAAAATCCATTCGGGCCCAACATCTTCTCTCTGAAATAACTGCGAACATATCTACTATTAAAACCATAACTAGGATGAGAACCGGACACCACAGGGGTATGAAGATCGATGGAGAGGGCATGAAGATCTATAGAAGCTGTGATCATTGTCCTGATACACAGCTCACGCCTACTCACATCTACGAGTGTCCGGCTATGAGAGCCAGCCTGAGAAAGACTGGTGTACTACTGCCAACTATGATAGATCCGTATGGAGACAACATCAAGCAAGTCGCAGAAGAAATTTTCAAAATTCATGGACATATTTAGTTTTGACTCTCATGGACACGACAAAAAAAAAGAAATGTAAAAGAGATGAATTAAAAGACGGGGACTCGATTAAAATATGTTTAATGGAAAAATCCACTCGACATGTGGAAATCCACACACACTTAGGAGCCGCCTCGCCCGCAGTGTATAACGATGTAATGTGTATAACGACTATGCCCTATTCGAAGGCGTGTCAAGTTGACACCAACCTCTCATATAGTGGGAACAGACCACAAATCAGTCCTGAGTTTTATTGATTGCTATTTATTGTGGATCTGCAAATCTCTCATGATTCTTGCAAAGTAGCAAAAATTTGGCTTACAAGTAGCAAAATAATTTTTTTATAATGTATTGTATAAATTCTTCAGTAGTATTACATCAATTACTGTGTCAATTACGAAGTTCAGTGTCAGATAAAACATATCCTTATGTTTAAAATTACTTCATTACATGTTAGATATTCAGATCAGTTAAGGAATCGAATGCGATACATATTATTTACTTTCGAACTTATTGATTTCGATTTGCTTATATGATTCAGAGAAGTAAGAACGTCAAACGGATCGCATCTGTCATCACTATCATCGAAATATCATTATGCATTTTATTGAAGAACCAATAATATAGAGTATTTATAAAAATAGCAAAATAATCCTTTGATAGATCGTAATAAAATTATGTAAAACATATTAAAAAATAATGAGAATAAAATTTTATTATATTACTAGCTGATTTTGAGGATTAACTGGTTAGCCAGCTTTTTGTTTGAGTTTTTGAAGCCTCAAAATAAGTAGGCAATATATTGTTGGAGCCTCAAAATGCGTAGGTAACAAATTTACAATTTATTGCTTTTGAGGCCCCCATTCTTCACTTTTAGGTTTAATAGAAAATAGTGGAGAGGGTTGCTATATTTGGCACCTTATCGCCAACTAAAGTTACAACTTGATTTAAACATTATTCATTCTCTAAATTCTTACTAATTGTCTTAATTAATTTAAGTCATTAACCAGTTTAAACCTGTTTGAAACATTCACGAGACGAGCAAATTACGCAGGCTTCGATATTTAGAAAAACGATGGTTTTTTTCTTTTCATCTTAAAATCGATCAAGCTCCAAAATTTGGTTTCTCAACAAGAAAAATAGAAAATTAAAGTAAAAAAATTTGTGTGTATATATATATAGATATATATAAAGAGAGAGAGATGGAGAAGTTTTGTGATTGTTTCAAACTGGTTTAAACTGGTTAATGACTTAAATTAATTAAAAGTAATAACTTTAAAAAATAATGATTTTCTCAAATGATAACTTGAAATTTGTGATCTTAGATATCATATTTCTTATTTTTTATGTTTATATTGCGATATATTTATAAATAACAGAAACACATATCTTTGACCATAATAAATTAAATTAGATCCTGCCAAAATTTTCAATCCAAAAACAAAGAAGTAAAAAATTTGGTGTTTTCTCTATCGAAGTCAAAAAGAAATTACAAAAAAGTCCACAAATTCATATCTTTATTTATTATTTCTAAATATGGTTTTTAAACTTTTTCGACAACTTTTGTGTTTTGAACAGTTAACTATCATGACTAATACACTTCCTTTCGCTCTACAATATACCACACATGGCTGCTACTTCCGCTACAAAGCATGACTCACAATATTTTCAAGAAACAGAGCAGGTAACCTGTCAATTATAGGCACCAATAACAACGCTTCGGTAAATACATGCTTGTGGTACCGCTTCTTTCAAACCGAAGGAAAAGAGCACCGCACCTGAGTTTTCTGCACGACTTCAGCCAGTAGCTGGTCACAGGTGCCAGTGACTCATCAGCTACCCCCCTGGGGGCACCTTGATTTTGAACCACACTTGAACCTGGGCATCCTGAATAAGAAACTAAGGTCAAAGGTCACGGCTACAATGGATATAGAGCTGAGAGTAATCTTGGCTATTGAATAGTGAAGTCCGAAAACCTTATTGACCCATTGTGGTCATTTCAATAGAGATTTAGTGGTGACGTGTCCAAAAATTTTGTAATGATTCTCTTGCCAGAGTCACCTGAATATTTTAACAATCTTTAATTTTACTAATTCATGTTGACCTGACCAAAATTCATACACTGATATAAGTCGTGGAGTTACCTGACTATTTTCTTTTCCTTTTATTTTCGGGGATAAATTCAGATGAAATTGATGAGAATAATTATTTATAATGATTCACTTGCCAGAGACACCTGAATATTTTCCTTTTTTTTCCCTCAGATGAAATTATTTGGAATAATTATTTAGCAATCATTAATTTTATTAATTCATGCTGACTTGTCCAAAAATCATACACTGATACACTTCGCAGGGACAAATGACTATATTCTTTTCCTTTTATTTTCGGGGATAAATTCTGAAGAAATTGGTGAGAATAATTGTTTACTTCACCTAATATATAAAAAAAGGAATTTACATTGGATTAATAATCATTAATTTTATTTATTTAGCAATCATTGATTCATGTGATCATTCATGGATCCTTTATGCTGATCTGTCCAAAATTGAATATTTAATTTTCGCGGATAAATTCAGATGAAATCGATGAGAATAATACTTTAATTCATCCAATAATTATTTAGTTGATTTTATATTGGATGAAAAATCCTTAATTTTATCTATTTAGCAATCATTAATTCATGTGATGAAATTGATGGGAATATTTATTTATTACAACTGTCCAGAAGATTGATTATCTCTAGCTTTCCAATATGTCACAGACACATGGAAGGAAGTAAAACCGTAACAGATTTAGTGTTAACCAGGGTGCACCGCTTGGAGGCCTGTTACATTACACTTCGGAATAACTACTTAACTTATCTAATATAAAAAGAAAATGAATTGCACTCATGTCCGTAAGGATATTGCAAATCCAGGAAAATAAAGAATTAGAAGCAAAACATGTGATTTATTTGTAAAACATATTTATTAAACAAAAGGTAAAGAGCAAAACAGATGCTATATATTTGATATCATTGATAAAAATTGTTATTGTTTGCTCCCTCCAACAAATTACACACGCAAAAATATTTACTAAAATTAATATTACATGGTTGAGGCCGCGGTAACCTGGTTGGTAGAGCGTCAGTCTCGTAACCGAAAGGTCGCGGGTTCTGTCCTCGTCTGGCCAAAGACCGCCGTGTTGGCTAATGGCAGTTGGGGCACGTTAAATATGTCGAGACTACAAAGTCCTCCAAGTTCCCATAACAAAACGATACTTCTAGGGGTACTGAATCAGGGATGAGTCGGTCTCTGATTTGGATCTAAATTCCGACTTGCTGATGGATGAATGAGTGTATGAATGAATTCGACCACCCCCTAAAAAGGGTTATGTCGTGTGTGTGAGCCAGAAGTCAGACTTCTGCCCTCTGGGTGCTCAGGGGTCTTTACCCTCAGAAGCTACTGCACCCCCTTTCCATGAAATACATGGACACGACAATAATAATTATATTACATGGTTGGTATGATGGTTAATATATAGCATGTCACCCAGACGATGCAATACAGTTCGTACAATGCCTAGGTAAGATGATTATCAAATTATCGATCTGATCTTGGCGAATATTTCACCACTCATCAAGCAATCAATGCTCTCCGAAGTTCTGGTAGACACGTAGGAGGTAATTGATGAGTTGCAACTTGTCGGACAAGCTATCCCACACATTCTGTACTGGATTCAGGTGCGGTAAAAATGCTGGCCAATCCATACCTCCTTTATATCAAATTTGTAGAATTCTGCCAAATTTTGAACGAATTCCATCTCAAAGAAGAATATTTCAGTCTATCTGTCCAAATTCAAGCGAACATAGTATCTGTAAAACTTAAGAACCGAATGAACGAAGTTTGCCAAATCTAAAAAGTAGATTTTTTTCAAATTTTCAACTGAACAATTTAATGGGCTAATTGTTTGCCGGTTGTATATTTCTGTGCATATGAACGAGATAATTGAAATGTGCAGAGACTTAGATAAATGAATTAGATCGTTGTGGGATCTGGCTATTTCAATAGTAGTTTTGTATCGAATATTTATTTCGACCTAACGGGTAAAAGATGCCATTCGATTTGGAAGACAGAATGCGATAAAATGTTTTTCAGTCAATTGTAGCGTGCATTAAATATAGCTCATTGCATTACAAGCAAACGCTTAGGCTGGATTCTTATATTGGGGCAAATGAAAAATCAGCTCGCCAGTTTTAGCAATCCTAAAAGGAGTCTCATTTTTGGAAATTCTTTATTATTCTTTACGATATTGTCGGCTGGTTTTAAAAGATCTTAAAATTTAGAAGAAATATGCAAATAATTCAATAGATCTTTGACATTTTAATTTTTTTTAAAAATAATAATATTTTGAATTTCAATTTCAGTTTATTTTAGCTTGAATTTTTATTTTAATTTTATTTCAGCTAAAGACTTTTCTGCTTCTTCTTCAGTTTGTTTTAGTTTGAATTTTTATTTCTATTTTATTTCAGCAAAAGATTTTTCTGCTTCTTCCAAATTCAACATTAGAGCCAAACGATTCCCATCGAGAGCGTTGCTAGAAGATGGAACATGTTTTGTTCCATCAAACTTTTTCTCAGGTACGATTTATTAATTTCCATTTAGAAAATAAACGCTTTACTCTAGTCCTGGCGACTGGAATGAGTTAAAAAATAGTTTCAAATTATTGTACACTTCGGTAAAGTCTGACGATATAATATTTTTTTCCATATTTGTAAATCTATAGATTCTCTACGCTGGATCGTACCTCAACATATTTCATGCATAAGAGCTCCTATAACTACTGGTATTCTGCCTTTATTAATTTTTGTACGATTTTATTAATTTTAATAACGTTTATAGCGGAGCAGTTTCTGAAATTTTTTTAATTGGGAAGATATAAGGGAGATTTTTTTAACTATGATTGTCGAAAATATAAATGTACAAAATTGATTTTTGAACTATTTTATAATTACAATTTTTTTCTTTTTCTTTTAATTTTCTTCTTTTTCTTTTTCCAATTTATTTTTCGTGCTGATGTTTCTTATATTTTGGGCGTTTTATGGAAAAAAAATTTTTTTTTGCTCAAATTTTACAATATTTAATTATGTCCTTGCAAATAAAATCCGTTTCATTGTTTCATCAAATAATTTATAATGGGTTGTTCGGAAAGTCATTTCGTATTTTTTTGTCAAAATGAATAG
>JAPMOQ010046118.1:57369-82191 GCA_026543055.1 Argiope trifasciata
AACGGTTTGGATTTCGACTAAAAAAACCCGTACATAATCATCAATAGGTAAAGTCACACCTTTATTTAGCCAACGAATCCGCAATATTGTCTACTCGGATATAAAACCCCACAGAATACCCCCCCCCCCCATTCTACTGTGCTGAAGTGTTCTCTAACGACTTTTACGACGCGACGCAACAATTGGAACTCATATCCGCCAGCAGTGCGCAATAGACTTCAAACGGAGCGGAACTAACTCTGAATGCAATCGAATTGCCACTTTATTGCCTCGCGTAATGGGATCGGCCAATTGATATCGGTTATTAGGGCAAGGGGTTGAAGAAAAAGGGGTGTTTTATAAAGCGTGTCTTGCCTGCTATTGGCTTTCCTGAGGTGTGGGGATGTGCCAAACTAAAGGGTAAAATAAGCCAGGTCGGAATTTTACTTGTTATAGTCAAATGTCCAGTCCATTTATTTTATACAGACTGGCATATGTCATAGAAAATTCAATGTAAAGGGTGTTTTAAAATTAATGCAAGATTTGAATTTACCACCATCCGTGAAGTAAAATGTGGTGTTGGGTCTAATGCCACTTGGTTATACCAAGCCCGAATGAGCGGAGTTCTTCCGTATTAAGGCAGAAGCGTGAGCCTTTCCTTGTTAACGAGCACCGTTAAGGTGAAACAACGATTTTGCTCGAACACAAATGACACAACCCTTTTTAAGGAGGGGTCGAACTCATTCATACACTCATTCATCGATCTGCAAGTTAGAATTTAGATCCAAATCAGAGACCGATATATAATATAATTCGAAAAAATTGAAACTATTTCTATTTTATTTTTCAAATTACGATACTATTATAAATTTATCCACTAAAAAATACATTTTTTGGTTACAAAAATCGTATGGTTGTCATTTATATGTTTCAATATAAAATACGAAAAGTTGGTTAAAAAATTAAATGTTTTTCGATCTATTGAGATTTAACTGAATAACTGAATTTACGAGCAAAACGCCCGCTTTCGGTACAATTCCGCTGCGAAATGTACCCGCACACAACGTGTTATTAGAACAAGGGTAAGTCCTCATAAACCATTATTCGGAAAGTTTAAACATTAAACTTTCCGAATGCTGTCATATGAACTTATTGCAATAATAATTCCAATATATCGGTGAAATGCTATGCCCACAAACGTACAAACCCGCTTGCCTTGAAACAGGACATACAAAACTGCATCAACGAAACTGAGTCGCATTTATGCAAAATGGTCAGCAAAACCATGGGGGCCATTTGCCTTTGTGTTGTTCCATACACCGTCTTATCCTGTGCATTTTAAGATTCAATAAAAATATAAAAATTTAGAGAAGAAAAAACTGTATTTTTTTATTTATATTTAATTCAAACCTCGCATTAATATGTTGTTCTATCGTGTAACGCTCCATTTTTACTAACCCTAAATGATCAGTTGTCAAATGGTTTTTTAATAGGGTTGAATACACTTTAAAGCACGATAGATGACAAATTCAAATCTTGCATTAATTTTGAAACATCCTTAATTATATATTTCACAATATTTTTACTCTCATTAAAGAAAGTGAAAATTAATATTATTTCAAAGACAAGTCTAAAAGTTTTTTGATTTATTTCTTCTAATATAAAATCCTTTTCCCTATTTCTA
The DNA here is from genome assembly GCA_026543055.1 of Argiope trifasciata. Lineage (NCBI taxonomy): Eukaryota > Metazoa > Arthropoda > Arachnida > Araneae > Araneidae > Argiope > Argiope trifasciata. The sequence continues at coordinate 59,033 of JAPMOQ010046118.1, forward strand.
TTTCAATTTTCTTCCGGATATTCAGTTTCTGTTGACAAAAAGCCTTTGATTGTGATTGATGTCGCACTTTTATGACTGCACGTGATTGAAAAGGTTCATTGGAATTCAGACACCTTCGCCCTCAGGTGTTAAAATATTCATCCGTCCACAGCGTTTGGAAAACAGTGAAAGCAATCTAAGCTAGTTGTTTTAGAACTCTATGAAATCCGTTTTTATGGGGTGTTCCCTACACTTTATTAACATTTTTTATGTTCTGCCAAAGACGCACTTCACAGTTCTTCAGCACGATAAAACACATTTTATAGAATTGTTTGTCTCTATGGTTACAGTGACGTCATCAAAGTTGATGACATTTCAGTGAATTTTTTTCGTTGAGGAGTACAATCGTAAACTAAAAATAAATAAATAAATGGCACTTTTTAAGGAGCCATCTTTGAAAGATTTATTATTATTGTTATTAGATTTTTGCAGATTTCTATCGAGTTTTGAGCTAAATCTGTTCAGAGGACGTGTGTCTATCCTGTTGTTTAAGTATAATTAATGCGATAACTTCAATACGAAGATAGATAACGCAGATTTAACATCTGTAGTGTAGACAATTATAAAATGTTGAGTTAAATCCAACAAAGGACTGACTGTCTGTCGATCTGCACTTTCAGAAACATGCAAACGCATTAATTCGAAAATGCAAGGACTCAAAGATATGAAATTTAGTCCGATATTTTTTGACTACAAGTACAATTCTGTATCAAATTTTAGTTTCAGTCGGTTGGGAAAAACGCATCTAAAACAAAAATTCCATTTTCGAATGCCATTAACCACACTCCAGGGATTAATCGCCAAGGATAACGCGGTGGTTAAATTTAAAAAAAAAGCTAAATTTACGTTAAAAGTTAATATTTGACGCCATTATACGCCAGAGAGCTAACTGTAAGGTGTTCTCTGGTATGACAGAGTTTATTAGAGAATATGGAAGAAAGTTTTAGGGAGACCATTATCACTGTAGGTGACTACGTTGAAAAGCATATTTTTTTCAAAAGTATGATTTTCTTTAATTTAATATTTTTTTTAAATCTTTGAAATGTTTTTTTAAATCTTTTTCTTCACAAAACTGTTTGAATATCGTTTCTAAATTCATATTATGAAAAGTTGCACTGTACTTTTATATTAGTATTTTCATATGTTTTTATGTTATTTTATATGATGAAATGGAATTTTCTCAAATTTTAATCCTCGATAGTATTTACTTACGAAAAGCATAAAAATTAAATAATAATAATTCATGAATTAAAATGCAATGCATTTTTTATGCTCACATTTTGGCTAATAATTTCTCAATATTTCTGCACGTCATGAACTAAAAAAATCTATTCGTTTAGAAATATTTTATAGATTTTTTAATGCTTCAGAATCTGAGAAAAGAGGGAAAAGTTGCGTGTTATTTATCAATTGGACTCCAATATTTAAAGAGCAGACAGAAATATAGCTGATTTTATAGTTCAACAACTGTATGTAATATATTTCTTAAGCTGACTGCAAACTTTTAAGAAAATCCTTTGATAAACCTTTATACTAGAGTATGTTTGATTTATACTGCTTCATAAAAAAAAATTTGCTCTTTTTTTCCCCCTCAATTTTAAACTTTTGTCTTTTAATTGATTTATTTTGATTTTATATCTGCTTTTTCGATTTTTTTAAAATTCAACTATTCAAAAATATAACCCTTTGAGATCGTTTTTTTAAAAAAATTAATAATAATAAAGCATCATGAAGTTCCTATACCTATACCCCATGTACATTGCATTATTGCATGAATCATTGTTTTAAATTTTAAGTTGCTGAAGTTCTTTTCTAAGTCATATTTTCACAATTTTATCCTTATATCTCTGTGTTTATGATTCCACCAGCGGGTGACCGAGCTCCGCTCGGAGAAAACAGGTATCGAAGCTAACTCGAAGATTTAAATTTTCAATTGTGATTTATCAAAACAATACATGCCATAAGAAAATATGTGAAACCATTGGTGAAAAGATAACCGGTTAAACCTCGGCTTTTCATCGTCCACCAGCGATGTCATGTCTTGATGTTCCATTGGAAATCCCCATCTGCATTTCCATATTTGCTGACCATGCACGGAGCGCTTGGGTTCATATCACCACACGGGTTATGGATCATCCATTTCGAGATCAGTTCCGGATCATCTTCTGGAAACTTTATAAGTTCGCCATATTGGCTATAGATGGCAGCACGTTACCGCTTGAAACCTTTTAGCCATTATGGCGAACTAATGAAGTTTGAAAATATCCTATCTGTAACTCCGAACTGCTCGACCGTAGCGCTTCAAAACTGGTGCCAATCGTTTCCTCGTGGCCAAAAACCCCAGACCCCTAAGTTTACCGGAGTTTATAAATTCTGGAACGATTTTCGACTTGGCAACCATTCCTCGTATTATAGTATAAGATAAGTGAGTTTGTGTTTTTTAAATATCTTTTTTCCGTTTACCATTAGGCCAGAGTTGACTCTTGCGCCATAAAACCAAACCGAACATACCCTATACCCCAAAAACTCTACCCTCTACCCTCGCTGCCTTATTTTTTTACAAATATTTTGTTATCTTTCCTATGCATCTTTACTTCCAATTATATCGTTTGCAATATATTTCCGTCACAATTCAGGGTCATCCTCTTGACAATGAACACATTTATCGCGGGCATGATTCACTTTGTAGGGTCCTCGCCAATATTTCATAATCGGTACATAACCCTTTTATGTCACGCGTTTTCATTGTCAGCAACCAGATCTGCATCCGAGGCATGACAAAACGCATGCATCTTCAAGGTCCTCCCACAAAGAGAATCTTCAGGGTCAGCCCTCTCAAAGAATAATGGACCATAGATAAAATTGTATGGCTAAAAAGAAATGTTTATTATTAGATGAAAAGAAGTATGTTCTCTTTTTTTCACCACCACCTGTGCACACTCATCGTTTTATTTGTCACTGTGATAAACGTCCATCTACATATATTCTCTTCAACTAGAGTTAGGAAAATTTATTTAGATTTGGAATTGATTTTTTGGTTTATATTAAGCAGCTTCCATTTATAAAATTCTTCAACCTCATTAAATTCTGAAAAGATTGTAACACATACCTTGTAAACAAAAATATTAAAATCTCTTGAAATAAATTTGGCCTAATTAGTAAATTGCATTTATCTTTTAAGAAACAGATCCACGCAATGACGATTAGAGAATATCGAAATTTATTTAACCCCTTCCGGTAAGATTTAAGAAAGAAAAATTATGTGTGAAACAGCTATTTAATTTTTATTTAAGAAGCCTTAGTTTATTTCATAATTCTACCTAATTTATAATTATGAATTAAAATTATATTATTGGTATGAATGTAATTGTAATTTGCAAGTTCACGTTCAACAGTTCTTCAAAAATCTCTTGTGATTTCGGATTACCCCCTAGTTTTCGCGTTTACTCTAGGCACTCCGGTGCTTTTTTTAAAATATAATTTTAGGCACATAATGTGTCTACGACTCCAGAGTGTTCACAAAATTCACCTATTAATCACTATGCGCGTTTTCGTCTTCTTAGTAATATTTCGCTACCATTAGTTTCAATATCAGCATCAGTTAAAATATATGCTTATTTTTTGATTTTTCAGAATCACTTTGATCTTCTTGGTCTACATTACTCTAATTCAATCCAATTTATTAATATATTCATCTGTAACTTTAGTCGCCTGACGAGTATAGCTCGTCGTTGTGCTCTATGGCATGAAAAATCAATGACTAGCTATACTCGTCATTTTACGGAAAGGGGTTAAATGTGGTCACATCTCGTAACCGGAACGAAAAACAAAAACACACTTATCGAATGACGCACATGTGTCTACTTGAAATACACACAACGACAATCAACATCTCAAAAATTCAATCGATATTTCTTTTTGCTCTAACATTTGACTTCTTATTTATATGTACGGCGATAAACAAAAATTCTTCTTCAATCATATGCTAATAGGTGTCATCTTATTAGCATATCGTTTGAGATTTCTGCTCTTGTGTGACTGCATCGAATGAGCTGGATTCGAAAAATTTGAACCCGATTGCGGATGCTGCCGATATAAATAGGAGAATTTTGGCATATTCCCAACAAAATCATCTACAGAGCTCGAGTCAGGCAGGGGCATACAGGGCAGTTACCCCGGGTCCCACATCAAGGGGCCCCCAAATTGAAAAATATGATAGACAAGTTTTATGCATGGTTCTTCATTACCGAAGTAGAGAGGTAGAGGTGGAGCCCCCAAAGAAAAGTTTTTGCCTTGGGCTCTAATTAGGTTAAGTCAGGCCCTGATCATCTACATATTTCATAAAATCTTAATTTTGACGTGTGCATCAAATTTGTTATAGGTATCACTGAAAAATGTATTCTTTCAGTAGATGATAGTTGTTGTGCAAATTGCATAAATTTTTTCTTTCAGATGGGAATTTGAATTTAAAAGTATTACTCAATCGCATTTGTGAGCTTAAAGAAAATCCCTCGCAACCACAACTATTCATGTAAGTGGGAAAATCAAATAGGCAAATGAAATTTTAAGTAATGATTAACGAAATCGAATTAAACACTTCATTTGTTAAACAAAATTTCATCAACAATTTTCATATTAAAATGAATTTTTTTAATTGTTTTATTGACTAACAACAAAAATTCTTGATAAAAGGTTCAATACTCATAATTTTTCTATCTAAAATTCATTTACAAAATTGTTCGGAGGGTAGAAATAGTGGGAGTAAGTGGCGCTTGGGCATTATTAAATTTTTTATTACATTATTACTGCTAAAATATTTACTATTGACACTTTACTGTCCTAAAATTCAGGTGATCTTAGTTCAGTAACGTAAATGAATAGTTTGCTTACTGGCATTGCTTGAAATTTTCTCTCTGAAATGCCATCAGCAGCGTGACGGAAGCAAATTCAATTAAAATATCCACTATTGATATCGGCATGAACGAAGCAAATCCAGTTAAAATATCTCCTATTGACAATTTTACTGTCCTAAAATTCATTTGCATAATCATAAATCAGTGGCGTAAAATGAATAAGTGGAGCACTAGCATTATTCGAAATTTTCACTCTGAATTGTATGAGTGGCGTTACAGAGGCATCCGACTATTGGAATTTTCCGCCTGAACCATCGATTTAGAAAATGCCTTAAGTAAGGAATATTATTATTATCATTTCATCATTGTTACTTCAAAACTTTGAATTTAAAAAAAAAATATTTTCATTTTTCCCGGAAGAGTAGTGATTCTGAATATGACAAAATCATTTGATTTTTTCAAATTATATTTAAAATGGAAGATGATAATTAAATACCAACCCCCCCCCCCCAATACAAAAAATACTTTTATTTGAATTATTTAAGCTGCAGAGGGGCTTAAACGTCCAGATGATAACTAAAAGATTAACATTCTTTTATTTTGCTTCTTGGCATCTCTTAAAACTGATCCCTTACGTACCTGTCGCAGCAAGCCAGCCATCAATAATGTAATATAGTTCCTTTTAGATAGAGTGGCATCATTATTTTTATTTTGTTAGTCCAAATTAACTTTATACTTGTAATGTATCTCTAACTGTAGAATAAATATATTTTACTAACATCGCTGTCGTACTTTAATACGTACCAATACCCCTTTTCTACGACTCTACCGCATTTATTTTAGGACTATTTTTTGTAGAAGCCTGTCTCAATATAGCTCATTATCGTAGTTGACTCAACAAACAAATATATTTAGAGAAAGGCAACGTAAATCACTCATAGATGGTTTCACCATTATTTCATAATCGGAACACCACCCTTTACATCACGTATTTTTTTTCAGCAGAATTCGAGAAAGAACACAAACCATCAGCTCCCTACAAATCCATGACAAAGGTACATTTCAAGGTCTTGCCGACAAAGAGCATCTTCAAGGCCAACTAACTTTCTTCAAGAAATAATAGTGCATGGATGGGATGCGATCGTAAAATGGAGAATCCCAAACTCACCAAGTGGTGTTAGAAAAAACAGAAATATCTCCATCGCAAGCGCTCTCTGAAAACTAGAGTTGACTCCTTTCTTCCGGGTGTTGATATGTTTGTTCTAGAATTTGTAGACATAACCTTGAAGATGTTCTGTTCTCCGCCTTGCTGTTTAGTGTTTGTGATGGTGCCGATTGGAACGGTAGTAATTCACGATGCCTGGGGGGTTGGACATCTAAATTTGTGTGTTGGTCTTTGGAGTGTCGGTATTTTGTTCGAGGTGTTTTTTCAGTTGAATTGGGTTGGGCGGAAGTAATTTGTCTTAATACAAAAATATCGAGATAGTTTTGTGAATTTTACCTTGAAATGCTTTCTGTGGAAGATGCCGCTGAAACAACCATTATTAGTAATACCTGAATCATATTAATTTTCAGATGAAAAATTTGAAATCATGATATAAATAATTGTTGTGTTTATATTACCGCATTGAAACGAAAACATTGCCGAATCTGCATAGCTGAATGGTTATGACGTTAGACTCATAGTCAGGAGATCCTGTGTTCGAATCCCAGTACACTTAAAATTTGTTTCAGTATTTTCCTAGATTCCGTTAGGCTCGCGACTTTTACTGACGTGTTTAGGCGCGCGGTCTACACTCGTAGACCAAATTTATTTACTGTTTAAAATCCAACAAATAAAATTTCTTGGTTAAAAACTGATTCATGCTTTTCTTTTAAGTATTTTAAAAGGTAATAAAGTAAGTGAAATAAACTTTATTACGTTATTAGCAGTTTTTACTCGCAATAAAATCTTGTTATACATTTTTAAGGATTATTTTACCTACAAAAGCAAAAATTAAATAAAATAAACAAAACTAAACAAAAATTAATTTCGTGAGTTCAAAAATCAAGTAAAAGGGCAATATGTACAAACAGCATTTAGAAAGAATAAAATGAAAATCTTTTTGATCATTTCACAGGCTTTTGTATTTTCAGTTATTCAAACACGAGTCACAAATGTTAGCCATGTGTTCTTTCTTTGCAGACTGGTGGCATTTGCAGCAATCTCACCCGGGAGATTTATTTCTTCTCGGACATATGTTGCAACGTCCCACATAATTTTCCCCCTTAGGATTTTCCATAGGTTGTTGACTAGAGGAAGTCAAGAACTAAAAGGACAGTTGCACGTCTTCTAATTTCCACAGGCAGTTCTTTCAATGTTGATCTAAATTGTATTTGTGGCCGAATTAATTCCCACGCAAACGATTCAATATATTTTCGTCTTTTTGTTTTATTTTCTGGATTATTTGTCTAGGAAACACAAAAGGCATTTATAGCAGAGATGTTCAACAAATCGTAGAAAATTACCATAGGCCATCGCCTGGAGATCCTTGCAAGATCATAACTTCGACACATTTGGTTTACTAAGTCTACGCCTATTTTAGTTTTATTGTAGAAGGTTATTTCCGGTTTTACTTTTTCTGCCGTTTCTGGATCAATTGCATCGTCGTGGTGCATACTTTCCAGTGGATTCTTTTCAAATTCATCCACAGATTCTTCCATTTCTTCTTCGCTTGACAATTATTCACGCCATTTCATCCACACTTTTGGGTCCCTTGAAGTTTCAACACGGCGTCTTTTACTTTGAGACTTAGTTTGTTTTAAAATCAAACGCACTAATGCATCAAAATAGTCAAACGTTTTAACTTTTGCGTTAGAAAGGGCCAAGAAACAAAATCGCAATACGATTAAAAATGTAATTAGGCACGTGGTCTACAATCGTAGACCAACCGAATTCTTCCGTAAATAAACTACAGTGTATTTAGAACAGCTACTGAGAAGGAAGGTTCTGCGCGATATTATTAGAAATTACGTTATTTCAAAAGTACCTGGTCTAAGATCGTAGACCGCGCGCCTAACGGAGGGTTAATTTACCAGGTAAGTGCTCTAAACTTTTCTTACCGTCTCCAGAAAGGTATTCTGGAACTTTCCCTACTTGTATAAAAGCTGAAGATCTCTCAGTCACAGTGTTTTTAGTTCAGAGTTGAGTTAATAAATTGATTTAACTCTACTTCCTGCCTCTTCTTGAGTTCTACCTACCTGACAATATATGCATAGATACATGTTCCGCATCTCCTCAATGAACATTTTACTTTTGTTGGAATAATTAATATTTTAAAAATTTAATCATCCAATATTTTTTTTATTAACATTCATTTTTGTCTCTAAATAAGATTTTGACCCCTTTTATCAGTTTAATATTCAACAGTCCACAAAAAACCGGAACCATCTTCTACATTCAAAGTCACTGTCCAATAAAAATATAAGTTGTTGCGTGCAGATGCTTCTTTGAGCTTTTCAGCGTGCGCAATCGAATGTGATGTCATCTGTGGTTGTGGTCACTGCGCATAAGATCGTGACAAAGATCTGCCCCTTTCTTTTGTAAGGGGATTTGCTAATAACAACGCAAGAAATTTCTCCGAAAATGAAATAATGTAGCAGCATAACTCTACTAATGATACTAGTGCAGATATGACAGGAGGAATGACGCTGGAAAAATCAAAAGCAACGAATCTATTTTTGTAGGAAACATTGCCTCCACAGGGGAAATAAATTTCTATTATAAAGTGTTTACTTTGTCGAAGTGCAGTGAAAATATTGTAATCATCAAAAGATTTGAATTCGAAATTTTGATGAATTTTCATTTTTAAACCGACCGGAGTTTGTATTGCGCATTTTTGGCATTATGTCTGTCTCTAAGAGACTTCCTCGAAAATGCGTCAAATTAGACAAGTGAAATTTGGTTTATAGACTTACGATCATATTTGTGAATTTTTATGAGATTTTGAACGAGATTCATCTATGGTTATAATAAAGCTCAATATTTATCTGTGTGCATGTGTTGGCGCTCACAGGCCAGACAGTTTCAACCTACAGCAACCAAATTTGGCATGTGTATACCTTGGAGGCCGGGAATGTGCACCTGGGATCCCTTTTTAAAATCATTTATTAGAATTTTAATTATTAATTAAAAATTTATATGTTTGCAACAGCAACAACAAAAATAGTAAAAAAAAAGTTAGATTTACATTAAATATTTACGTTTCGAAACTATTTTTCCGTTATACTATGCTAAATATGCGCTGTTTTAAAGCGAGGTTCACAAATTTATGTGGTTGGGGGTCGGGTGGAGCTTATCCGAAAGAGTGCGACAGGATTTTTGGGAGACCACTGCCTCTGATTTTAATCACAAATTTCTTTTTTAAATTATTATTTCCGCTAATTGATAAATTTTTTTAAATTACAATTAGGAATTATTAACAATATGTGAAGTTAATCCGGTACAGAAGTGGAAACAATCGAATTTATTGTTTTACCTAATGTAGTACAAGTAATTTTTACCTAATGTAATGTTTTAATTATTGATTAGTTAAATTCAAATTTGAATTAATTGAAAGTTAAATTCAATTAATTGAATTTAACTAAGTTTAATTAGTTCAAATTTAGTTACCTTATTGGCACCATCAAATGAATATTAAAGAGTTTCAAGAGCTTTAAATTCGTTCAATAGCGATGTGAAATCTTTATTTCTAATATTAAACTGCATTTTGAGTAGGTTTTTGTTCATTATAATAGAGCGCTTTACATTTATATCAATGTAAAAAAAAAAAAAAACTTTTTTTTATAAATTTTTTTATTTAGTACTTTCATATACATAAAATTCAATTATTTTAATATAAACAATTCTGATGTCAAAAAAAAAAGATGTGGATAGTAATGAAAATTACTTTTTTTTTCAATTATATTTTCTTAAAAAGTTTGTTAAGTCATCTTAGAAACTTCAATAACCGCTTATAAATTGTTTTGTCACTTTTCATTTATCATTAAAGAAATCATTCTATTTGTATCGATCTATTTTTGAAAACGGACAGAAAAAAAGAGAAATATTATTTTCTCCTTTTTTCACGTGTGTTCTAATTTAACATTTCCTCAAATGTAGAATTAGATTATTTTTTAAATAAACAATTCTGATGTCGAAAATAAATTATTAGAGTAAATTAATTTTGTTTTTCAATTATCTTTTCCTCTAAGTAACGTCCTTTTTAATAAATGCTTCTTAAAAGAATTCTTTTTAAAGGTCTTCAGTCCTAAGCCTACATTTAATTCAAATTTTAACAGTTTCTCCTACTGTAAATTACATTTATAACTTCTTGTGAGAAAAGAAGGGGAAAATATTTTGATTCAATATTTTCACGTTTGTGAATTTGATTGCTTAACTAAATTATTCTCTTTTTCTTTTCTTTTTTAAGCTAACGTAAAAAAATTTTTTCATTTCTCCTCTTTTCTGCTTAAAATTTTTCTTAGAAATTCTTTTATAAAGAATTCTTTTTTAAAACACTCTTCTTAAAAATCTTTTATCACAACAGCTGTTAATTTCAACGGGTTTTGCTTTGTCATAACAGCTCATATTATTTATATCAACCTTTTTTGGGTAAAAAAGTTCTTCTCACTTGCTTGTTTTTTGTTTAATATTTTCATTTTCCTGGAATTGAATTGCTTTTCTAAAAACAATTTCGGCTTAAAAACGTTTGACGCAATTTACTTTTTATTTAACAAATAGTTCCCAAACAGTCAATTCAGATTGATATAGATCTTGGTCAAAACACAACATTGCACAGCTCCATAAACACGTGCGTGCTATCACACTGTATAAATCAACAGTTTTTACCACCAAACACAATCCTGATTTGCTATTATTACCCGCTGATTACCGTCACGCATTAGCTTCGTGATAATACACTGTAACTGCACCCGACAACTCTAGTCTTCTTTTCTCTGCTGTTACGCACACAGAAATGTATCTTAGAACGCCAGAACAACCCCATTGTTACAGTTTGTTGCCACTGAATCCAAATTAATGACCGAACGATTTTATATCTACTTTTTTTTCAAGCCTAACGAGATGAGAAATCGAACAGGTGGTCGCGTCATATCCGAGCTATCATATAGACAAAACAAAATCTAAACCGTTTCTTTTGTTGACGATGAAATATTTATTTAGTGTTGCTTGAATTATTTATTTGATGGGTTTTGTTCCAAAACCTGAACAGGGGTTTACGGCGGTTAGCTGATTATACGTATTGGTAATGTTTTAGTGTTAATAATAAATGTAGAATCCGTTGTTCAGAGTATTTTTCGTGATAACTTGACAGGTAGTTTTTTTTCTAGGCCACGAGCATTAATAAGTCGTTTGCGATTTGGTACAATAAAGAATTCTATTGGATGATGGGAATGAAGCTGCTGTCTTCGAACTTTGGAATAAAAGCTCTCTTCAGTTTTTGCTTTTAATGGTGACCATTTGGAATGGATGATAGCCTTTTATTATTATTTTTGTATTAGTAAGCTCTTTAGAACATTAGAGGGTCGTTTAATGATAAGAATATTTTTTATTTATGCATGAAACAAAAAATAAATGAGTTACAAACGGTCACAAAATGACAAAGTGCGGTGGGTGTTGGGATTGATTGTACTTACAATGCTAATGGGTTTTAAAAAGTTCGTTGTATCTTGCTAATGGGCGCCGGTAAACAGTTTCCAGATAAAATGAACCAACTTTGAAATTACATATATTTTAATCCCTTCTTCCCTAATTAGAGCATGAATATCAGACAAAATACAGTACTGTCAAGAGGCATTGTAGCATTCAGGGGGCCTCAAAAGCTGAGTATTTATTTCAGTAATTTTAGGCTTATCTAGTTTTGTGCTTTCATTTGATTTAGTATGATCATGTATTTGAACATATTCAAATTAAAATCAAGTACAGTTTACATTTTAGGTAATATTATTCTCAGTATTATAACTTTCTCGCATCCTAAGTATAGAAAATGTGTTGTCATCATCAGAAAATAGGAACTCATTTGGACAAATCACCAAATTTATAGCTTCCTGAGTTCGAAAAATACATTTTTGAAAATTATTATCGGTTTATCTAAATGTATTATCTTATCTGTTGATATATGTGTACTATTAACTAAATACAAAGAGTGTGCATAAGAAATTTTGGGAGACAAATCTCATTGAATTTTTTTTTTATAGTTTTTAAAGTTCCTTGCAGATTTTTTTTTTTTTTTTTTTTTGTAATTTGACTTATTGTGTCACAAGGAAAATAAATTTAAGAAAAAATTATGACCTTTACCGATTTGTTAAAAAAAAATAATTACATTTTTTTAATGCAATTTATTTTCTTTGTGACATCTGAGATCCTGAAACCAATTGTTTAAAATTTCATTTTCGAATAAACATTTTGTTTTCAGGTTACCGTAATATATATTACTTAAAAACTGCTTACATCAAGATAAAATCAATAAAAATACTTTTAAAAAACAAAAATGAGACTATTCTATTTTGAAACTTAGATGAAAAAAGGGATGGTCGAGACGTGTCACCTAAGGGCCATAACAAAACTTAATATGGGTTTGTTCCTAACGATATGCACAAATACATTTCAATATTTCATGAAACCAACTAACGGCTTAGAACAATGGCATAGCGATAATAAATAACATTTAGGTCCAGATTTGATTTTTATTGATCGCCATGATTCGAAGAGCCATGATTGGCTGATGGTAAGGTCTCGACATCTGGTCAACGGAGAAATTCAGGCTCGATTCCGATTCCATTGAAGTTCCAGAAATCCTGATGCGAGTTAAATCTGCCGTCGTGAATCAAATGTTCTCCCGTTGATGTGGCACTAAAGCTTGGAGAAGGGATGGCAGTCCTCATAATCATAATCATCTTCATAATCTGCCCGGGCTCAAATAAAGACCATCTGAAATAACCATATCCTTCTTTTCAAATTTGATGTTAATATAACTAAAATAATCTTACGAGTGACGTAACAAAACGGCATGGTGGTGAATAAGTAATAACAGCCCATGGGGTATGCAGTTACATATTCGAGCCCTCAATATGTGCCACATGAGAGAACTTTTGTAACATTACTTGTCACAAATTAATTACATATCTGGGAGGCCAAACTGATCTTGGCAATTTGTTTGTTTTTTAAAATGTGAAATCGGTTTTTGTTTTTGTTTTTTCCTTTTCTTTTTTGGGAATAAATATTTAGATACTAATCACATATTGATTACATACGAATATCCTTTCAATCTTACCTCATTTCACATCCGTCTATGCTATAAAACAAAAGTTTGAAGCACTGGTAGCTTATCATCCTATAACAACGATGCAAGTACCACAAAATTTATGAGTCGGTGCTATATTACGTTATCTGCATGAGAGCGATTGAAAAGGACTCTATTAACTAGTTAATTTTTTTTTTAAATACGTTGCGTGTAAAATTGCGTGGATTTTTTCTTTTCTTTTAATAAAGTCACTTATATAGATTAACTTAAAAAGCGAAACCTTATCCAGATATAAAATCCGATCCAAATTTTTGAACCGTTTCCGAGATACACGTTATATATATATACAAGAAGATATAAAATATTACATGTACTATTTATACAAATATTAAGATAAATTGGCTTAAATTTATATTAATAAACTATTGAACTTAAATTCTATCATTTCAATTGCCTGTAAAATTTCGTGGCGTGTAAAATAAAAACTGTAGATAACCCTAGGATTTTCCTACAGTTTTTATTTTTTAAAAACTTTCATTAAAACAAACAAACAAAAAAACTCAAATAGTTTGTTTTTTTTCATGTTAGAAATATTTATTTGCTAATTTTATGATTCACATATAGACATTAAAAAAAATTCATATTACAAGTTTTGCATCTAATTTCTCTTATTCATTCATTTCATGTAAACATTAGGTCAGAAGTCATGAATCAACTCGAATTTGTATACACACCTGCGTGTCTCAAATGATTCTGATGACAGCAGTTAATAATGGGACAACCGCAGCAGACAATGCAAACAAATTTGCAGTCACAGTTATAATTACGGTATTTTACTACACATCCAATTTAATTTCATGACTCAGCGAGACAGACGATAATTACGGTATAAATAATAGATCAGAATATTTATCTTTATTTTAACTGTTTTGAAGGAATATGTGTAATTCTAGTTGAAACAATAGGACTGGATTTAACTTTCTTTCCATGACTATTAAATTTACATTACTATTCTGATATTAAGGCATCTGTTAACCTACGAAGACAAATTTTTTTAAGAAATCCATTTCGGGATCATTTTGATTGCAAATAATGAGAAATATTGATGAGAAAGTTCTGTGCCTATTGGAATTTTGTAAAATGCACCAATATGGGTAAAAAATAATAAAACTTGCAACAAAAAGCAAAACACTCTAGAAAAAATTCAATTTCATGTATTCCAAATATTTTTGTATAGAACATACTTACAGCTGTGGTGAAGGGAATGAAGTAGAACCTAAGAAATAATGTATTTTCAACGACGTTATAGCTAATCGAGTATTTCTGCATTGAAAATTTCACAAAATTCGTTGTTGAAAATTATGCCAGGTAGCTATATAACAAAAAACTACTCAGTCAGGAATTATATCTTTAGTTCATTGCCTTTGGAACACTTAAGGTAACATATATGTAAAAATTTCAAGATAATATAACAATAAGAATTTCATGTCTTGCGTATGAAATTTTTTACGTAATCCCAGTTTTTTAAAAAATCATTAAAGACTTTCATTTGATTTGTGCAAAAAATGCTTTGTAAACGTAAACAGTGTTGAAAAGAAGATGTAATTGACAATCTTTTCGGTATTGAAAAAAACTCAAGTATTTAAATAAGCGTAGCTTGCTAATTGAACACATTATAAAATAAATTATAGTTCTGCGATGCATTGATAAAAGGTTGAAATACCTTGATTTTTAACACCGTTTTTATATTATTACGGTTACTATAAAATTACATAAATCGTAGAATCAAAACAAATGCAGATTTGGAAACACAAATAAAAGGGTTTTTAAATAAAACAATAAAAATAACTTGTGAATTCCAAAAAATAAAATGAAAAATCCTTTAAGACATAGACGGATACCTTAACTATTTTTTTAGCCCATTTATAATGACGTGTTCTGACGCACCATCCAATTACTGAATTTTGTTTTGAGTCTGCAATTAAATGACTGAATTATTTAAAAATGTAAAAAAAAAAAAAAAAAAAAAAAAAAAATCACTTAGAAACGCTTTAATATCTCAGTATATTCTTTATATTATTATTAGAGTCAAAATAGTAATAAATAGGATGTGTCATCTAATTGAAATTAATTAAATTTCTAAGTTGATTCAGAATATCAGTCAAATAACATATTTTTACTAAGAATTTATTCAAACTAATTTTAAAATATAATGAAATGTATATTTTTCAAAGGATTAAGATTTCATTTTATTTCTTTATTGGAAACAGAAAAGCCTTTTCTACATCTAAAAAAATGTATTGTTTGGATATGTGTATTGTGGATAAAAAAAAGTATTGTTTGCCAACGAATTCCAAAAACCTCTAAGCTTTTGAACATGTGTTAGGATGGTTTTAATTCGTCAAAATAGGGACGAGAGAAAAATTAAAAGGAGATGTTTACATTTAACAATAAAATAAATTCCAGATATCCGCACATCACCCCTTAGTGAGATGGAATCAACGAGAAATGATCGTCTGAGGATATTGAAGCGAATAGTATAAAATAAGAATTTTAGTTTTGAAGAAGTAAAGGGATAAAAAAATTCTATCATCTAGGCCGATAGCTCTACAAATATTTCAATTGATTTTCCAACCTTTATTTATTTTTTAAAGTTCTTTTAAATATAGGGAAACCATAGTTTGCATATCAAAAATATTTTGGATATCTTTAGAATGGCAGCGTGTACGTATCGAGCAAAGTGAAAATCAAAAGTGTTGCTTTAAATTGTATTGGAGTTATTTTTAAAAATTGTGTTAAAACAAGGAGAACAAAAAATGTGGAAAATAACACTAAAAACATATTTTTGCATTTTCAAAATAGTTAAAATAGGCTTCTGTAACATATATGCTCCAAAGTTATATAGGGGAAAAAATTAATATTTCGATTAAGTTTTAATTGAAAAATCTATTGTCAAATCAAAATTAAAGCAAAAATTTGATATGGTGTAACAATTCCTATAAAAATGTCATAGGACAAAATTCGATTTGACCTATGTTCTAAATCCTAAATACTGTGTATTTGAACTAACGCATTTACTTGCATGACAAATTACTGACCAACAGATGATCAAACCTTTGACAGATTAGTTTAAAATTTAATTCGAATGAATTCACTTAACTCCGGACAACTTTAAGTCTCCGTAAGTCTTTTTTTAAAAAAATAGATTTCATTTTAAATTTGCTGAAAATTATAAATTTGGTGTAAAGTCTTCCTGCTGAATTTGTTCGTTTAATTCGAAATCTTTTTGAATTATTGAATCTACAAATAGACAGTGATAATCTGTTTATTTTTCATTCCCTTTCGTGAAGTTTTGAAACTTGATCATTACTCAAAATGTTGAGTTAGAAGTTTTTGATGATTTCAATTCCGTCTTCGCATATTTCTTATATGAGAAAGCAACAATCATTTCATTTTTATTGTCTACTATTTGAGAAATAACTTCGTTTCAAAATGTGATAACTGAAGACCAAATACTCTATACTACCGAGTTTTTGATCGATATTTTTTTTTTTATATGTGTAGCAATTTGTTGAAAGTTTGCCAGCCTATAAAGATTGTCTTGTTATAAAACACCCTGCAATCACCATGATTTTATTTATAACTCAGTACTCCTATCTGCTTTATTTCCAAAACAAACTCATATCTAATGCCAACTGACTTCTTGTATTTACAGCGTACATAAAAAGTCAATCAGAGTACATCTTTATCGGAACAACTTCCAACCCAAATTGAGCAATCTACCCGGCGTGCGACACCTACGGATTGATGCACACGTCTAGAGCAATCACAATCGTACAATTCACGAATTTGATTTTATTTGCTTTCCCATTTCCACACTCTCAAATAAATCTAGTCGATTTTTATAGCACGCACACAACGCACGCCGGTGATTGGCCGAAATTACACCCTCCGTCCCTGTCCATAAAAGTTGACACGGACCAGATGATGACGCGTGCTGACGGGTACAGTTTGTTTCTTTGCCGGTATTGATTCTCGATTTGTACAAAAACAGCGGCTTTTTACGAGTGAAGAGAGAATGCCACGTGCACCCGAACACCCCGGGGTTGGAGTGTCGGAACACCCCCCTATTGTAGTTTGGTTACGTGAAGTTTAGGGTAGATGTCACGTGTCAAGGGGTGTTGTCTACTCCCACTGAAAATATGGTCGTAAGGTGTATGTGAAAGAGATGAGATTCTGTTTGGGAATTGGAGTTGAAGCACGTGTAGCATTGTCGTAAAAGTGGCCGGGTTTTATTTTATGAGGTGTTTTTTAAAGCGACAAATGTGGAAACGGTTTTCCGTGCCGTTTTCAGGCGGTTCTGTCCATAAATTGTCCAATTCGTTCGCCAGTCAGGGGTTTTGTTCTGTAATTGTCCTCGTTTATCTAGGTTCAAAGGAAACAATGATAGTCCATGAAGTACCAAACTATTGGTAAAACGGATAAAACAAATCTTCTGAAGAAAGAATGACTAGTAAATATTTTGCGAAAATGCACCCAAAAAGAACAAAAGGAAACTTAAATCGTTTTCCCAGGGTATGGTGTTTTTAAAACGTGCCTTTTTATTTTATTTTCCTCCTTCTAAACAACAACGGTAAATGGAAACAAACTGTTTTAAACATGGACAAATAAGCTCAATTTCATTTTTTTTTAAAGAAGAAATATTTAAAGATAAATATTTAATGTCGGTTTTAGAAATAAATCACTAAAAATATTTTGTTTAGTTAGTCCTTTACTTTGATGAATATTTTAGACTAGTATGCTATCCACAGATTGCAAGACGCGGTAAGCATAATGAAAAAATAGTTTAAAATGATTAACAAACAAAACATGAAGCTTAGATTTACCAAGTTCAGGAAAAAGTTATTAATTAAATAGTAGTTTCTCAAAAGAAAAATATTTTTCAAAATTTTAATTAGATTTCCATTTAAAAAATAATCAAAATATTGAGCATTTTTCTACGCATATTTAAGAACCATGTAGAATAAAATCCATTTTTACATTATTTAAAAAAAAAATTCTAAAAAATCTATCTTTACAGCCATATTAATTTTATTTCATAAATTTTTGATTAATTTTAATATGATTTTATACATGTTTGCAAATATATTTTACAACTGTCCATAATATCTAATTCAATGTTGTGGAAGCTGTCCATAATATTATTCAATTCAATGACGAAGTAAAAAAATAATTATTTATTTAAAAGAAACATTAAAAAGATGTATTTATAATTAACAGAAAACTTATAAATATCGAAAAAACAAAACAAAAAATACAGTTGCAGTTACTCGAGCATCGCATAATTAATCCGCTTACACGAACGTGTTGCTGTGACTACAACATCTTGAAACGGGATCACCAGACAGTCATATTTAATATTGTTTTAGTAACAACATTTATAATCAAGGTAACATTAAACATATTTTTTCGTATGTGTGTCGTTGCTGTTATATAAGTAAGAGTTGATTTTGAAAATAAAATAAAAATGGACTAAAATAACCAAAACATCATTATGTTATGGTGTCTTTGAACTAGAATTTCATGCTTCAATGAAATTTTTTTGAAGTAAATTTCGGAAACATTTGGAATTTCCCAAAGTTTACTTCCAAAATGTCAATCAATTCTTTCCATCTTCGAAAAATTTCAACCCTAGATGCTGAAAAATCTGCATATTTTAAACTTCCCTTTGAAAAACATATATTTAGAAAATGTTTATCTGTCCATTTGTTTTTCTGTATGCTGCATACAAAAACGCTTTCAGCTAAGCGAATGAAATTTGTAACGGTCTTTATGTCAAATTTGCAGATTTCTGTCAAATTTTTAACAAAATGTATTCAGAAGATGTCTGTCTATCCGATAGTTCGAGTGTAAATTAATACAATAGATACAAAATAAAGAAATTCATAAGATTCGTCACACAGGTTTAACAACAACAGTGGAAATTTAGCTTTAATTAGGAAATTAGGAAATTTTTTAGTCAAATTCAAGTGTTGAACGTCTGTCTGTCTGCACTTTATGAAGCATATAAACGTGGAAGCTAAAAATGCCAGTGACTTAAATATATCAAGTTTACTTTGTGATTTTTTAACTGAAATTGTAGCTCTGTGTCAAATTTTGGTTTCGATTGTTTGAAAATCCTTATAAAACACAAATTCACTTTTCTCAGAAAGTGTGGGAGTAAGTTTTGGGAGACATTTCCCACTGGTTTAATAAATAAAGAATAATACAGACACTTGTGTGTTCGTGAAGGATTCCTGGTTCGAAATTCTTTTATCTGAATTTTTTGTTTCTTGGAATGCAATCGAAAAGCCCTTTTTTTAATGCAAAAATACTTACCAAAATTTCTAATGGAATTTCACTAATTCAATAATGAGAGTTTCATTGTAGAAATTGTAATTCTGGATCAAATTTTGGCTTCGATTGTTTGAAAAAAAATCCTTGTAAAACACAAATTCACTTTCCTCAGGAAGTATGGCAGAGAGTTTTGGGAGACATTTTCGACTGGTTTAATAAATAAATAAATAAAAATAATATTGACTCTTGTGTGATGTGAAGGATTCCTGAGTTCCAAATTCTTTTATCTGAACTTTTTGTTTCATGGAATACAATCAAATAGCCCTTTCTTTTATGCAAACATATTTACCCGAATTTCTAATCGAATTTCACTAATTCAATAATGAGAGTTTCATTGCAGAAATAATTAGCACTGGGTCGAATTTTGGCTTCAATTGTTTGAAAAAAAATCCTTATAAAATAAAAATTTACTTTTCGCAGGAAGTATGTGAAAAAGTTTTGGGAGACATTTTCCACTGGTTTAATAAATAAAAAATGATACAGACTCTTGTGTGATGTGAAAGATTCCTAGGTCTTTCTGAACTTTTTGTTTCATGGAATACACTCAAAAAGCCCTTTCTATTAAGCAAAAAATACTTACCAGAATTCCTAATCGAATTTCACTAATTCATTTACGAGAGTTTCATTGCATCACCACTGAACCAGAACTTCTCAGTCAGTAGATCAGGGAACAAAAGACCTTTCACACTGACCATGTCCGACAAATCCGACTCCTTTGTCACAACCTGACGATCATACGGAAACGAAAGCGTTAAGATCACAATGCCGGACATTCGGTTTCTCCCGAGTCTTGACCCTTTGGGCCCTAGAAATTTTCCATCACATCGGCTCTGAATCGGTGCCATAAGTCAATGACGGACCTTGTTAGGATCTTGGACATTGTTGACCAGTGGCCATTGTCCAGCAGGCTATTGTTTCACTCGTTCTGGAATGACGGTGATAAGGTGGGGGTGGTTGTCCAGGCGTTGGACTATATGAGGAACTAATAGGATCATCCGGTGACGTTGAGTGCATAAGCCTTCGCCTATTCAGAGCCATTGGGTGTTAAATTATACTCTGAAAGCTGTTTAGTTTAAGTTCATTTTAAAGGGTGTGTTGGTCAAAGTGGACAGATTTGCTGAAGGGGGAGTGATTCCTGCATATAGTGTGATGGATTAGGTATTAGAATAGCAGAGATGAAACTTCTGTAATGTCATTTCATAAGTATATTCAACAAAAATAGATTCAATGATTTTTTAATGTACTAAAAATAATGCTATACATCATATGAAAATCTGAAAAAAAAGCCCATATCGCGAAAAAAATTTTATTTCATATTTAGGAGTAAAATTGTATAAAAGTAGAAAAAAAAATCATTTTTGAGCGTTATTTGTTAGTCCTTTTGTTCAGTGTGGTAATATTTGAAATGTGGGATGCTTATAGATATATAGTATGTAATATGAATATAGTATATATCATATTACATGCATAGCATATAATATGATGTAGCATATATATACGCTCCAGTGATAGTGACCAGGAAAATTGAGCGTATAAATACGCTATTGATGCAAACGGATTAATTAACAAAATATAAATAAAATAAATATAATAAAATATATATAATAAAATATAAATAAAATAAATATAATAAAATATATATAAAATATAAATAAATAGTTTATTTCGTTATTTATATCTTATTTATTTATATTATGTTAATTTATTATTTAGTTATTCATGTTTTATTTTTCCGTTTATTTATTTTCTTATTCTTTTGTCTTTCTCTCTATGCTTTAATTTATCTTCAATGGTTTAAATATCTTTCTCTCTATGATTTTATTTTATTTCAATGTTTTTTTTTTTGGCATTGCTTTTAGCTTCTTTTGCTTATTATACATATGTTTAGGAAAGCTATGTTTGAATAGCGAGTCTTTTGATAGCTATTTAAATTCTATTTTTTAAAAATTTTAATTATAAGCTTTTTACCGGTGTAACGCCACTTTGGGTACACACCTAACCATCATCAGAATATACTAGAATTCAGATCTTAACAAAAGAGACAAGTTTATCATATCTAATTTTTTGATGTAAAACTTTTTAACTTTTATAATAGCAGGTTGCAGTAATACAACATTTTTATATCATTCAAGGGACTGACAGAAATACATCCTAATAAAGGTACGGTCTTCCATGGTCACTGAAGCACATGCAAACACAAAATATTATCATATCAGTTTGAGTGGCCTACCCAAAACTTTTTAACATGCTCCATGACTACAAGCTCGTAATGCCAGAGAATGCCTTACATGGAATTGTGTACAATATTTACGAAATATTAACTTTTGGCGTGAATTTAACATTTTTATTGAATCTATTGCTCCATCCTTACTGAGTGTTTTTGCAATTAATCCCTGGCATGCAGTTAATAACATTCAAAAATCGAACTTATAATTTACATACGTTTTTTTCTAATCAATTGAAATAAAAATTTGTTAAAAAAACTTCCTATGTTGTCACATTCTATATATGGTCTATCTAATTCATTGCGTTTTTTAATTATTATGTGTACCGTTTCAAAAAATACAAACCGGCATATGATCAACACCGCATAAGATTTGACTCAAAACTTGATAGGTGTTATACTATACATGTTAAATGTGTGTAATGAATTTTATATATCCAGCTCTCTTCATTTCGCAGTTATTGTGCTAGCTTATATTCAAGCTACCAGAATTCATCTGAAAAAAGAAACAAAACCTCAGAAACAAAAAATATAATATATTCATGTTCCGTTTTGTAAAAATATTTAATTTTTTTTTATAAAGTTATTGATTTCTTTCTTTTTTATAACACAAAGGATTACCTTTAAAAAATATAAATATATTCTTGTAAAACTGTTGAGAATTATTATCAGTTAAGAATTCTTTTTAAGGAAGGAAAATTGTTTTATGATTCAAAAGCTGTATTTTATAAGTAAATAAAATAGTAATTTTTAAATGTAAATCATTTCCTTTTTTACCTATTTGCGGATTTTTTTTTTGTTTTTGTTTTGTAAGAATTTAATAATAACTGCGAATTTATTTTTTACTGTTATTATTTTCATTCCATATTACTATATGAAGTTTTTTTTACAAAAAATGAAAACTAACTATTGTGTCTGGAAAACAGAGAAATATCAATTCCTATAATGAAATATCCCTATCAGATCTAACATTTACTTGCATTTAGAAATAAAGTCTGTTGCAACAATTATTCTACTACATTAAAAATTGATTGAAAAATCGATTATAAATTTCAATTTTTGCACGCATTTAATAAGTGGAGTTAAATAAAAGCATGTGGAATCTAAGAAAAGGAAAACATGTGGAATCAAAGAATTAATCCCGGAAGGAATTTTTATATTGACGGGGTAGGCAAAACACCATACCAAACATTACAATGTTTGCAAATGAAGGAGGAGATACAAACGATTTTTAAAAACGGAGGAAAAATCGTTGAAAAATTAGCAGCCATAGGAAAGAAAAATAATAATTTAAGTTTAGTCTTGTAAAAATATTTAATTCCTTTTGGGGAGAATTTATTTTCTCTTATCAGATTGCAAACGATT
>JAPMOQ010046118.1:84211-122532 GCA_026543055.1 Argiope trifasciata
ACAAATAATACAATACACAAAATATACAATAGTGAATAAACATACAAAAAATAATACAATACACCAAATATACAATAGCGAATAAACATTCAACAATACACCAAATATACAATAGTGAATAAACATACAACAAATAATACAACAATAAATACATTATTTTTAATTGCAATGAAATGATGCGTGAATCGATGCTTTGAAAATTTATGGTTTCATGAAACAAAATTATTTTTTTATTTTTTGACATGCATCTAAAAGTTTTATCATAACAATTTCTTTAAAAAAAATCAGAACAGGTATGCATCTTCTTCTTCCGTATAATTACCCACACAACACGGAAGGAAAGGAATAAGGAAGAAAATAAAAAGCTTACCAGAGGGCTCTACCTATATAAAAATCTCAAAACGTAACGCTTTAATCTTGGGCGATCGTTAACAATCTCAACAAGAGGGGTGTGCCATCTGACCGTGGCGTTATTTGAAGATCGCTCATTTCATTGAAAGTTCACAGCTAATAAATTTTAAAAAAGCACAATATTTGTCATTGGTCACGGGTGCTAAAAACCTTTACGATTTTTTCAAGGCGGGGTTGTTTAAGCACCGTGAATGAGTTTTATTTAGAGCTTTAAATAAATTTCCCGCCCAGGAGCTTTTATAAAATTTTTACGGGAGCCATTTTAAGAGAAGGCATTAAAAAAGAAGATATCAACGAAGTCGGAGAAAGTGTTCTTAATGTTTGACGCCTATTATTTGGTGCAGGAGTAGAATTCTAAAATCGAACCATATTCGCAGGTAGTAATCCCTTAATGTGCTAGTGTTTTTTTACGACTTGGGTTGGGGAATGTTTGATTTTTTCGAATACAGCAAATGGAATCATGGGATTGATTACTTAAAAGATTATTTGTTGAAAAGTGTAACCTTCCCTATATAGAGAATTGCTTAAATGAATTGTTGAATTTTCAAGGTAAATTGATCAGGTGTCCGTATAAAAGCTGACATCAAATTGAACTGCGTTTTTTGAGATGTTTGACCAGGTATTCAATACTCAATGAATCAAGAAGCAAGGTTGCACTAAAATTTTTTGAGTATCCACGACAACCTTGAAACTGATATTTTATATCATTCTAAGCTGAAATACTGATCGTTTCAGTATTCTGAGACGACCTATTTTCGACGATTCTATCTCATTAAAGAGAGACTCCTTGAAATATGGGAGAATTTCTGGAATTCTTCGTCATTCTTTGACCTTGATTTGTGCTCTATTAGATACTTATTAGTTCATTTTTTCTTCACGTGTATATTAATATCGTTTCGTTTCAAATCGTATTATTTTAATTCAGCCTGCGAATAATCCGAGTTTATTTTACTGTTAAATGTAAACATCCCCTCTTTTTATCTTTCCCCTTAACCCTGTTTCGACGAATTAAATCCATCCTAACTCATACGCAAAAGTGCGGAGGGCTTTAGAATCCGTTGTCAGGCAACAAACGTGTATGTGTATGAGTGCTGACGCTCAACAGGCTAGAACGTTTATTCTACAGCTACCAAACTTTACACTTATATACTTTATAGGATGGGGATAGCTGAAGAAACAATTTAAGATCAAGTTATATGTAGTATTTAATTAAAAATATTAGCTAATTAATTGAAAGCAAATGATAGAATCACGATTCTATTAGAAAAACGTAGTTTTTTTAAGTAAAAAAGCTTGTTTGAAATTTTTTTAAAAAAATTTATAAAGTGCAAAATATTTCTATTGTCTGTAATTTTATTTTTAATAAATAAAATTTAGAATCATCTTCAAAAATTAAAAAACATTGTCACAAAAAAATAAAACAGAAGAAGAAGAAGAAGAAAAAAAAGAAGAAGAAGAATTAAATAAATTAAGTAGAATTAAGTCAAATTAGTAAATTAAGTAAAATTCTAATTATTGCCTGGCAGTGGAATTCGTTGCTATTCAATTATTTATTAAATTGTAAAAAAATAATTAAAAAGTGGAAAAAATCACACTGAAATAAAATTGATATCATAGAAAAGGTAAATTAAAAATTAAAAGTGCTGAATTTTAAGATGATTAAAAATATTTGTTTTTGGAATATTTCGCTCAAAAACGGATGCGATAAAACGGCAAAGTTTCTATCATTGTTTAATTAATTGAATATTTAACTAATTTTTACTGTTTGGGAAACTGACAATATTCTTTTTCTTGACAATTTTGTGTGAAGTTTGGTTAAATTTTGTTATATCGCATTGAAAAAGATCGGTTACAAAATATAAATCCTATTTGATAATCTGACTTTGCATATTATTTTTGCTTTCTTGAATCAACAAATCTGGAATGTAGACGAACGTACTATTAAACGAAATTTTACTACATTATAAATAATATTAACAAATTAATATCAACTTATATTTATATCTACTGCAGTATCTTTTACGAAACAACTCAAAACCTCAAAAATTCAATATTATATCATTGTTGCCAATCTTAATTAACAAATATTTACAAAATAATATTTATAATTTTCAAGCTTGTCTTAAAATACTTTTAAATGAAATGTTTATAATTTATGTCACAACATATACTTCCCTACGTTACTTTAGAAAGTAGTAAGTAAATATGGTCAACATTTAAATTTTGAAAATGACATCTTAGCAATTTTACGTTCGAGATTATTTAAAGATGATTTAAGATCAGTTTGAGATATTACTTCCTTGCTTAGAATCTTAGCTGACTATGGCGCAGGGGTACTCTTCATACAATAATATAAATATTTCATTTAAAAGTAGCTCACAAGTTGTTTAATAATTAAAAATATTATTTGGTAAATAGTTGTGAAATCAAATTGGCAACAGTGATATCCTTTGGAATTTTCAAGTTTGTTGTTTCTAAAAACATACTAGAGTTTAAATAAAAAATAATTTGATGTGAATTTGGTAATATAATTTATAATATAGTAAGATTTCGTTTAACAGTAAGTTTGACTGCATTCAATTTTTGTTAACACACGGTTAAAGACTTAGTTTAAAGTGCTCCTTGCTACGCCAAAGATGCCAAGATACCAATAATGATACAGGGCAAAATGAACAAACACTTCTGCAAAACAGTTCTGGTTACCACTTTCTGCAATTAATTTATAATTCTTACTGATAAGTATTGTTTTATCTAAAAATTTATAATTATAATGTTTTTTTAACCTTTAGGATCACCATCAGTACTTATATTAACAAATTTGAAGTAAAGAAGTTTTTTTAAATCGAATACACCGGTTTGTTATGTATAGAATAAAATTTAGAGCATGCGATACCACCGGCATCTGAAAAAGACACCAGGCAGAATTTTTTAACTTAAAAAAATGAATCCTTCTTCCCTAACAGCGGAAGCGGGAATCTATTAGCTTCGCTAACTCATGGAACATATAGACTGTGTGGATAACATGAACAGAACATTATCAAAAAGAAAGAAAAAAGCCATCAAACCATTCTCCATGCAAAATTTCAAACATTCATCATTTTCTCAACTCATCAATTCATTAAAAATGCATTATATATATATATATTCCACTCAAATATTTCCTGCCATTCCATTCTTGAAAAATTAGTGATATAACGAATTATCAAGGAAATCGTCAGACCAAAAAAAAAAAAAATACGAAAAGTGCAAGGAATTCCATTGCGGACGATTTCTTAAATTATTAATTCAGAGGATTTCTAACACGTATACTGACAGTTAAGTATTACAAAAGAATAATTATTTTCTGTTCGTATTCACATTAAAAATAACATTACAGTATCTTATTAGCAATAAAAAAACTTTTAATTAAAATACAAAACTAAATTAAAAATCTTTAATCGATAATTTTGATTATTTTTAATTTTACATTTTTCATAAAGTAGTTGCAATTCATGTACAACTCAACCACTGTAAAAAGTAGTTTACAAAACAGTGTTAGGCTGGCTGTAAAATCATTTCGTTGGGCTACCACATTGGCGATAAACTCGGATTTAGTTTAGTTTTATTAACGTCCCGTTTAAGGCAACACTTGGGCTATTTTGGGACGGACCTCGTCATTTTGAACCACTGTCAGATGACGAGGACGACACTTGAACTGGCACCCCCCTCTCCACACCACGCCACACCAGCGGGAGGACGTTTGGCCTGACAGATTTAACGTGCAACAGACCCCCTCACACGACGGATCTTCGGTGGAATCGAGTTTCGAACCTAAAACCCTTCGGTTCCAAAGCCGAGACTTTACCATCAGGCCACCGCGGCCCACGCGATAAACTCGGGGGGCACACTAAACCAAATTTCACCTGACATACGAACGCAACATAGTCGTAGCATATCTTAATTTTACTAAGACATTTTAGAGAAAGACTAATTAAATTTACTTATAAATTACAATATTCTGTGTCTTTTTACTACTCTCTCAGAGCACAGCTTCAACATTGCAAAGTATCGTCATTTCACTTCTCTCAACGGACATTTTTATTTATGCGCTATATCGCCAAGGAGTGATAGAAAAGTTTATGTTTATAGCGCATTTTACGGGCAGCGCTTCGGACCTCTGCATAAATCTGAATACAGAGCTCAAGGTTTAGTACTCTTTTCAACTCTTTATTAAGCCATTGACGCCTACTTTTATAAGCCCTAGGGGCCGCCCTCATCAGAAATACGACAGCCCCGCTATATTAAAAAGGAATTGCTATAAAAATTTGAGTTTAATCGCGTAAGCCCTTTTATATGGAGATGTAGCAATAAAATAGGAAACGCGCAGTTGGATGAAATAATAATTTTTAAGTATTCAATCCGTTGTGCAATGAGGGATACATAACTGAAGGTTTATATTTTGGATTATAGCATGGTTTGAAAATATATAGTAACGGAAATATAGAATATCATAAAAGAAATATGTAGATTTTGATCAATTAAATGTCGCATATTTTTTGAAAACCGGTCAGATAAGTCTCCCCAAAAGTGTCTCGAATAATCTCGAGTAAATTTGTCGCGACCGAGAATGCCTTAAATGGCATTGCCATACAGTAGTTTTGAAATATTAACTTTTAGCGTGAATTTAGCCTTTTGATTGATCTATCGTGTCATACTTGTTAAATTATTTAACATTAATAGTATACTAAAATCGAATTTGTGTTTTAAATAATCACTTGAAACAAACATTTGTAACAAAACTGCACTTGCAGTGAAAAATTCGTCACAAAACTGCACTTGTATTGAAAAATCTACCACAAAACTGCACTTTTAGTGAAAAATTTGTCACAAATTTGCACTTGTAGTGACAAAACTCCATACCAAATTGTTTACATTTTATCTATATCATTTATGAATTATCGCTCTTATACGTTTCTGAATATACAAATAGCTAGACATTTGTCGGATTTTGTATCATTTTTTATCTTATTCTCAACTCTTCTGCACCATTTGAACATGTAGAGTAGATGGGGGAGTGCAGAAAGGAAGGACTCAAACCATAGAAATGCACGACCATTCCTAAATGTGAATGTTTTCCTCTGGTTTTTGCATATTATGACACAGTACGTCGGAATTTATGCTTCATTACATAATGAAGCAAACTGGGTGTGCATTTTAGTTACTTTCCTTTCCACTGGCCAGATTTAGAATCTGACAGATTTACAATTTCGGCCGAAGATCGAACTCCATATTTAGCGTTAAGACTGCATAATGAATTTTATGGTTCCAGCCCAGTGTGTTTTGAGTCATTATATTTACAGGAAGTTATTCTAAGCATTTTTTACAACATTCTAAAAATTTTTTTAATTAGAACTCAAAGATTTTGACAAATATCTGTGTTATAGACTTCTTTCGGTTTGAAAAGATTCCCTGAGTCAGAGAATGTACATCTGTCCGTCTATATATCTCACTGTGACAAAGATAAACTCAAAAACTATATGTGCTAAATAGATGAAATTTAGTATATGGTCCTTTATAACAAATTATTAGATCTCCATCAAATTTTGAACATAATCTGTTTGGAATAAGTCTTTCGACTATGTTGTTCAAGTATAATTTTAAATGATAAAGATAAAGATAGAGTGATAGATAAAAATCCATACTCAGAATTGACATCTTTTGTCTAGAACCTGTTTGGTTTGACGCAAAATTTGACAAAGGACTAATCGTCTGTCGGTCTGGATTTTTAGAAACATGTGAACGCGATAACACAATGACTTAAATATATCGAGTTTGGTATGCGATTTTTTTTTATTGCAGATGTAATTTTGTATCAAAATTGTATTTCATTCGGTAAGGGAAAGGGCATTTGAAACACAAATTCGATTTTCGGATACTATTATCGGCATGCCAGGGATTAATCGCCAAATATTTCACCTGGAATGGCACAATAAATTTAGGAAAAAGGCTAAATTCACGCAAAAGGGAATTTAGCATTTTGCATTAGCGTACAATATTTTGTAAATATTGTACGCTAATGCTATGCAACGCTTTCCCTGGTATAACATATTTATTAGAGTTTGTATGGGAGAAAGTTTAGGATAGATCACTTGTGCTGGTTATTTTCTCGTTTACGAAAAAAATATCATTATCGCTAAAAAAAGACTCAAATATATCAAATTTTGTGACTACAAGGGAAATTTTGTGTCCAAATTTTAAACAGTTGGGAAAAACGTATTTGAAACATAGTTTGGTCTTCAGGTACTGTGCCAAGGATTAATCTTCAAATAATTCGCCAATTATGATATATATTCAGTAAAAATGCTAAATTCTCGCTAAAGATTAATATTTCGTAATTATTGTACCCATTGCTATGCAGCGCGTTTTCTGAGATGGCATCTTTATTAGAGTATATACGAGAAAGTTTTGGGAAGATCACTCCCGATGGACATCAGAAAAATGTTCAAAAGGCTTAAAATCAAATCTCTATGACGACACAAATCTGATTTCTCCATCCTAATTCTCCAGAAGAAAAACTTGCTCATCTTCAAGTTGTTGACATAACCGTGACTTCTCCATCAACTCGAATCCTCCGCCTGGAATCGAGCCATTTGTCAAAAAATGCGATCGTTAGCAACTTTTTTTGAAACTCTCAAAACGTTTTACCACTCACGGCAACAAACTACCGCCGTTTTCAACTAACTCCTAAACAACTTTGCGACCGTTTTTCCAGCGTATTTCACTTTCCACCCCCAAAGTGTCACGCCAGCCACTTTGGCGACAGAATTGTGGAAAAGCTTCGCCTCCAAGTGGCAAGCGGGAAGCACGTTTCGGCACTAGTGTCTTCCAAATCAACGGGAAATGACAGGGGATGACCCTGGTATATCAGAGTGGTGGGGGACGATATGATCTTAAACATGTCTGCAGAATCGTCTGTTGTGTCATTTTATTTTTGTTTTGGAGGGACTGGCAACAGCTCCTTTCAGAGACACGTCGGGGAAGAAATGGTCTAAAGGGTGCTTGATGGAATTTTAAGAAAAGAGTGGGCCACGGTTCTGTTGTTTGGTTTGGCTTCAATGGTGTTATTTTTTGTCACGGCAATCTTTTTTTTTTCCCTTCCAGAATGGAGAAGCTGTTGTATATTGGTACTACAGAATCAATGTTATGGTCAAGATGTGACGTAATAGTATCCTCATTTGGAGACAAGGGAAAAATTTATATTCTCTCTGAACAACTTTGAAGAAGGAAAAATGGAAAGAATATAGTAGAGAAAGATATATTTTGTCGGAGATTTTGGTTTTATTATTCATAAAATATGAGTATACTGCGCCAAGAAATAAGATATCATCTGTATTGGATTATAGAGTCAGCACATTAATAGAGTATAAATTCTTATTATCTGTTGCAGCTGAAATTCAAAAAGCTATGAATAGGCAAATAATTTCAAATCACCTAATTTGACATTATTAGGCAATTTATACAAAGTGATATGAAGATTACTTAATCCAGATTGTTTACTTGATTTGTTCACTTAAATTGTCGCTAAAAAGCTAAAAAAAGAGTTTTCCACATATTACCTGAATATAAATCAAGCGAGTATAAATCAAATATTTCTATCAGCTGTTCTACAGATGGACGGATTCTGATCCACGAGACTTATAAATACAGAAATGTTAAGATATATAAATTACATTATGTCAATAGCTGTGAGTATATTTTATTAATAATCTGCTAATTTATCAATATAAGGAGTTAGTTATAGCTTTTAATAATTTAATATACCAATCAACTTTCATTACTTGGATATAACAATAATAATCTTTTTTTTTTTTAAAAAAAAAAAAAGAGCAATTCTGCAGTTTAATGGATTTTCCAGGTAATCATTAAAATAAACAATCCGCGCATTGCCTGATTAATACAAATGGCCAGAACATATTGAATTTTATTGAAAGTTAATATCCTAGATTACTTTTGAAAAGATAAAAATCTTTTTTCTAAACAAGGAATGACTAGATAATTTTCATATAATTTGCTTTCTACAAATAAGTAGAATAATATTCAGGAATTTTATTAAAAATGGAACTTCTGAATTACTTATGAAAGGAAAAGAATATTTCTTTAAGCAGAAAAAAGAAACGAAAAAAAAAATTTAGAATCATGTTTAGAAAAAACTTCTTAATAAATTGCACAAGAAATTAATTAATTTTTTTTTCCGAAAAAGTAAAAAGTTCACCTACTTTGGAGGTTGAATTTAAAAATAAATTTCTGCTAAAAGAACAGAATTGGATTATGATTCTTGCTATCACGAGCTGGTTGACTTCATATTATCGGTATATATATACTATAGGTATGCTATGTATTGCAGTAGTTCTCATGGAAAGACTTCGGAAAAAAAATTCAGCCCTTAACCGATCGTGGTCTCTAGAACCAAAATCAATGCTATCTTGTGAAGAGGATAATTAGAGTAATTTTGTTTGTATTTTAAATGCTTTTAATATGTTGATAAAAATGCAAAAATATATATAAATGTAAATATATATTTGATGGAGGTTTAAAATTTTCATTTCATTATAACTTTCTTAATATTGAAGATAGAATAATAAATCCAATTACCCAGATTAGAAGCTCATTCAGATGAACAACTTTAGTAGTTAATGTTTTTCGATAACTGCAATATCTTAGAATTTAGGAACTGAAAAATGATTTTATAGCTCTAATTTTGAATGTTATTAACTTCAACAATTTAGTTATTAGATTGTAAGATTTAAAGGAATCTACCTTTGCTTTCCAGTTTGCCGAGAGGGATTTTTTAAATTGTAGTTACAAATAAAAAAATTTAAATGGAGCTCTACTAAGTAAGCTAAGTTCGATTAGGATTCTGATTATAAATAGTTGGTTATATTAATATTATTTTAAGTTTTGTTACAGATAAAATTTCAAAATGAATCTCCATAAAAGGGCAAAAGGCTTGGTTAGAATGTTAGTTATTGATTACTTGGTTACATTAACATTTTTTAACCTGCTTTGGACAACAAAAGGCAAGATAGGATCACATTCCATTATTATTTGGATTATCAATTGTTGGTTATATTAATATTATTTTAACTCCTGTAACCGATAAAATTTTAAAATGAATCATCATAAAATAACAAAATGTTTAGGTACAAAAACTTTTTTAACATTTTTTAACCTGATCAAAAAAGTGCAAAATATAATTACATTCTATTATGATTCGAATTATCAATTGCTGGTTATATTAATATTATTTTAATTTTTGTTACTGATAAAATTTTAAAATGAATGTTCATTAAAACGGCTAAAAGCTTGATTATGATTTTAATTTTCAAAACTTGGTTACTTTAGCATTTTTTAAACCTGTCTTGATCAACAAAATCATCAGTTTCATAATAAAATATTAAATTAGTTTGCATCCAACAACACCTGTTTACAAATTTCTCTGATTAGTCAAAACTTATAAAAGGTAACTATCTTTTTGACCATGTTAAGAAACTGCTCTTTTTCTCATGAAGCGACAAGTCTAATACTTGCTCTTACACGATCCAAAATAGACAGTCTCTTTACTACCTTTAATGGCTTCTTCTTATCTAATCCGTATGAGCTCTAAGGTTTTCAGATTCGTTTTATCCTTATCCCCCAACAAAATAAACCTTGTCAACCGTGCTGATGGATGCTGTCAAGTGTTCAGCGATGGTTTTAAGATGGGTTCTTCTTTCAGAGAGATATGAAGGACCACACTTCGATATTGTACGACGTTAAATTTTGAGTGCTGATAAACACTTCCGGTGTATTCGGAGATATTACGGAACTGAAATCCAATTCTGTGTTAAAATCTGAATTCAGACGAATTTGTAGATCTTTGCAGAAAATTTTAGTATATGGAAATTTTAATGTATAAACATATATATAAATCTTGAAATAAGCATTTCTTAAATATTCATAAATATAATGTATCCAGACCAGTGTTAACATAGGTGAAAATCTATATATCGAAATTTAAGAGCATTGAAAAATTTCGGTGTAAAGAAATTCAGATACAGAAAAATTTTATTATATAGAAATGCATAACACTTAAGAAAAAAATTTCCTTAATATAGTCGAATATTAAGAGTTTAGTTATTAAGTATTGATCAGTTCTTAATACTTTCAATAGTAAGTACTAATTTTAAAAGTTATACAGTAGAATTTCTGTTAATCAACTTTTAACTATTTGAAAAAAATTGATATATAGAAATTTCACCGCATAAAAATACATAAAATTTAAATTCTTCCAGTATTTTATAAATATTAAGAAACAAAAATTCAATTCTATGGTACAAAATTATTTTTTATCTCAAAACTAATAATTTAACAAATTTGTTGAAATGGTGTTCGATGAAATTTTCATACTTATTTGACTGGTCTCAATTTATTATTTTAATCCTCCCAACAAATTGTCTGATTTAAAACTTAATTAATTGAAATTTTGGTTTGTAGAAATTTTTATGTAGACTTTTGCTATACAGAAATTCTTCATTTTTTTAAAATTTCTGTTTAAAGAAATCTAGTATCAGTAATTATTCAGTGTAAAATAATTAAACTGGGAAATAAACGAAACTGAACATAAATTGTAAAATAAACCTGTTTAAAAATTTACACATAACAATGAATTTTACGAAATTGTTGAAATCATGTTTGTCGAATTGATTGTTGAAATCAGAATAGTAGAGTTTTCCCATAAACTTTTTCTACGGTGCAATCTATTTTTGAAAATCAGACAAAAAAGTGTGTTTCGAATTTTTTCAAAATTCAGAAAAATTTCGCTCAATTATTAAATTAAAATCACTAAAAAGATAATTTTTTAAAATTTTGAAATGGTGTTGTGACATATTTTTGTGAAACAATATTTTCGGAAGTTATCCCATTAAAAACTGTAAAATTTATATAAATTTTCATTAATTTATATTTTTATGATTTTTTTTAAATCACTCCGAAGTGCATTCCCACCTTCAAAGGAACAAGGGGGGATCCAAAAAAAAGTTTACAAGGCAAAGGAAAAACGCTTTATTAACAATAGACCCAGGATACAAATGGTAATTAAGAGATATATATGGCGGTAACTTCTCTACATAATCACCAAACCTGCTGAGGTATTTGTCACACTGCTGGACCCATTCGTTTCGACTGTCTTGGTTATAATTAGGTCTCTGGCCATTGAGCCAATTCTCAGCACCTTTTTGAACATCACCGTTTGATTGGAACCTTATATCGGATATGTGTTTCTTGATTGCCTGGAAAAGGAAATAGTCACTGGAAGCCAAATCGGGGTTGTATGGGGGTATGACACCAAACCTCTCTCTCTCTATCCGCTTCCAAAAAACGACTCTATTTTGCCACGTGTTGTCTACTCATTGCTTCTCCCCGGTACTCTTCAACTATTTGTCAGTGAATGTCCGATGAGGACACATTCTTGACTTCACATAGAAATCATATCACTGGCTTCACTTATCCCTGCTGTGAGACCACTTCTCTAGACGTTTTGCCATTACTGTCGCTGTTTCAGGTCTCAATACTAACACTATCTGCTCGAAAGACCGGTCTAAGACACAACTAACACTAACTTTCACCACTCTGAGTAGCAAAATTCCCATCTACAATTTCTACTTTCCAAATACTGTTGCTTGTAAACTTTTCTTTGGATCGCCCCACTTATATATATGTGCCAAATTTGATAGCTACAAAGTCAAAACAGTTTGGTGTGAGGAGAAACAATGCCCAATTACACAAATCCATTGATATTATTAGTAGAAGTATATAAATTGTAGCAATACAAATTTTATTCTTATGACGATTGAATATATACATTTCTTTTATAAATTCAAGAAAGAAAAATCCTTTTCACTGACATCTTTCTTTAAGAACTATTGCCAGATTTACAACTAAATGACAAACCGATTTATAATTGTCATGGGAATAATCCAAAATAAAGCTTCATTCTTTCCAATGTTTCTTTTACAGTTTTGGTTTATTTGTTCCTTTCCTGGAATGCCTCATCTTTCCCACACAGCTTGGAGAGTTTCCCAATTTTTTTTTTCCCCTGTGAAACGTAGTTCCAATCATTCACGAAATTCTTGGCGTTGAAATAACATGTTTGGTTTTTAGTGGCATTTTTTTTTTGAATTTATAAGCCAGGAAATCTGTCAGAAACAGGAGCCCCATAAACATGCTGTGAAGATTATTTATAAAATACAGAAGTTTTGCTTCTTTAAGCTCATCTTTTCGGACTGGTTAAGATGCTCTACATCACATTTGCGCAGTTATTTTTATTCATGACTTTTAAAAGATGCTTTTTCATAAAGAAAAAGCAAACTTGAAAAACTTTAGAGTTTTTCAGTATGTAGTTGGGCGACTGGCTGATCTATATTATTTATCCAATTATCATGTTTATTATTATTCAATTATTTTGTTATCAATTGACTCACCATAGTTTTTTTAACGAAATTTGTTTTATTTTTTCTGGAAACTGAATAAATAAACACAAAATTAATATCACTTTGCTCTGCTTATCTATATAAAGTAAGAATAACTTTAAAATACTTTTGTTTGGCATCTATAACGAGCGCAATTGTTACCATTGCTTGTTGTTTAGTGTCTTATTAAAAGGGCAACTATTGCTGTAAACATTTCGCTTTTTGTTATGATGAGCGCAATTATTATTGTAAATATTTTACTTGGTATTTATGATGAGCGCAACTATTATCGAGAACAATCTGCTTCTTGTTTATAATGAAAGCAATTATTAACGAGAGCCATCTACTTAGTGTTCATGATGAGAACAATTACCATCGAGAGCCTTCTGCTTGGTGTTCATGATGAGAGCAATTATTATCGAGAGCATTCTGCTTGGTGTTCATGATGAGTGCAACTACTATCGAGAGCATTCTGCTTGGTGTTTTTGATGAGATCAATTATTATCGAGAGCACTCTGTTTGGTGTTTATAATGGGAGCAATTATTATCGAGAGCATTCTACTTGGTGTGCTATGAAGAACGTAGTCATAATTATATTATAAAATTATAATTCAACACAAGTACTACACTTTTGGTAACGATATTATATAATTTTTTTTTTTATCAAATCATGGCTTTAATGGGTTCTCGAGTTTATATGAATGTGAATGTAGAAGCAGACAGATTGCCAACTTTTTGACATATGTGGGTTAAAATTTGATTAGAATTTACGTCTTAGATTCTAAACCTATGCAACAAGCTTTTTCTTGTTAGCTCTTTGCGTTTTAGAGTTTAATTATAATCGAAAAGTCAGACTTTCAGATATTCTGTGAGTGCAATTTGTCCAAAATTTAATAGAAATCTTCCAGCTCAATGCGTTTTTTAATTTTCGTGTTCTCAGACGTTCAGTTATAATTAATAGATTTTCTCTTTTGAAATATTGAATCAGTTATAATTAAAAGATTTTCTCTTTTGAAATATTGAATCAGTTATAATTAATAGATTTTCTCTTTTGAAATATCGAGCTCTAAAGCATGGAAATTCTAAAAAATTTCGAAATGAAATTTTCTTGTCGATTACATTATTTTCTGATTATAATAACTTTATTATATCCAAAATAGTTTTATTTGAGCAAAAAATGCCCCTCAAAACTTTCTCTCATACTCCCTAATAAATACGCCATGCCAGAAAATACCGTATATAGCATTGGAGTACAGTTATTATGAAATATTAATTTTTTGTCTGAATTTAGCATTTTTATTGAATCTATCGTGTGATCCTTAGTACATTTTTTGGCGATTACTTTCTGCTCCGCGTTAATAATATCCAAAATTCGAGTTTGTGTTTTCATTTTGCATTTATCTTGTCAACTTATATTCAAAAAGCCAGACGGACAGATTTCTTCTCAGCCAATTTTGTTCAAAATTTGATAGAAATTTACAAATTTGGTGTAAAGACAGTATATCGAATTTCAACTGTTTAGCTCCAAGCGTTTTTTTTTTTTTTTTTTTTTTTTTTGTCAGTGTTAGACAGACAGATCGAAAAATGTGTTTTTCTACATCGATTAGGTCCGAAATGTAAAGATTCGACAAAATCTCGAAGTAATATTTTTTGACGATTACTATTCTTTCTCCATACTATGCATACGAGAAAACAAAAATGATTTTGTGTACACACATATACACTCTTCGTGGCAAGCACTGAACTTTGAATGGATTAGTCATCAGTGAAATAAGCATATACATATCGTTTATTGCAAGCATAGTCCATTCTATAATTCTATGAGATTTTATGATCACAGTTGCAGTGAAGGGTGCTTAGGACCTACAACTTGTCTTCCGGAAGTAGATCTTGTACTTCGTATTCAAACGGTGCCTTTTATGGGCAGTAAACACTGGGGAGGCAACTGACCCCGGCCCATTCCATGTCCCCCTTTTATTTAGAGCACTAGTTGCATTTCATATTGGCACGTGTCACCCATGTTGGCCATGCACGTGGGAAATGGACTAAAGATTGAAACCGTGTTGGCAGTTTTGGCTGAGGTCAGCAACCATAATTATCGCCAAAAGGGATTTGGCTTGATTTTAAGATATTTTACTCTTACACCTTAATTCAGACTATTTGTCTTGTTTGTGCTGTTTTGACACTCAAAAATAAATCAAGGATTATTGATTATTTTTAATTTTTAAGGATTATTTTATTTTATTTATTTTTAAAGTCTGATTTTCAATTAATAAATAAATAAGATTCGCATATTTATTAATTTCGAAATATATGAAAATATTTAAAATATTGTTTATTGGACTTTTATTGTACACCCGTTCATGTTAGACTAAGGCTAGAAACTGGGTTGACAACTTTGGCGGTGTTACTAACAATTATCGTTAGTATCTGGGTTGAAGTTACTAACAATTATCACCAAAAGGGATTGGTTTGCTTTTCTGTTATCTTATCTTTACACCTTAATTCCAACTTCATTTGTCTTGTTTGCTCTTTCTGCATTAAAAAAAATTATTAAAAAATAATAAAAACCTTGATTTTTTAAGAATTTTATTTTATTTATTTTTAAAGTCTTATTTTGAAAAAAATATGATCAAACATTTAAAACTCTACTTATTGGGCTTTTATTGTATACTTGTCACGTTGGACTAAAAAAACTGAAACTGAATTGGCAACTTTAGCTGAGATTAGTCAATCACCTTGTCGCCAAAACGGATTTGGTTTACTTTCAAGATATCTTGCCCTTATTCCTTATTTCTAAATTTATTTGTTCTAATTTCTCTTTTTGCACTCAAAAATCAAACATATCTTTCACAAAAGAAAAAAAATATATTTACATGTTTATTAATTTTGAAGTATGAGAAAACATTTAAAATTGTACTGAGCTTCTGTTGCATATTCGTCACATTGGATTAAAGCTTGAAACTGAGTTGATAATTTTGGCTGAGCTTATTAATCATAATTGTCAGCAAAAGCTGTTTCGTTTGCTTTCAAGATATCGTATTTTTATATCTTAATACTAACTTTATTTATCATGTTTGCTCCATTTACACTCAAAAATCCAACCTGATTTTCAAAGAATTTTATTTTATATATTTTTTAAATCTATAATTTTAAATAAATAATTGCACCACTTATTTCTTAATTTTGAATAATGTAAAAACATCTAAAATTGTACTTCTTAGGCTTTTACTGTATACTCGTCACTCTGAACTAAACATTGGAGCTCATATGGTAACTCTGACTGAGATTAGTCACCATAATTGTCACCAAAAGGGATTTGGTTTGCTTTTAAGGTATCTTACTCTTAACTTACCCTATCATATTTGCTTTTTGTATACACAAAATTCAAAACTGATTATCAATTAATTTTATTTTCATATTATAATAATAATAAGCAACTACATATTTATTAATTTTGAACTATGTGAAAATATTTAAAATTGCATTCATTGGACTTTTTATTGTATACTCGTAGCGCCCCGAGTCAAGCTATTTCACAGCAAATAAAGATTCTATTTAATTTCAATTAAATATCTTATGCACAATTTGAAATTCTCGATCTCTTGAAGAAAGTATTATTAATATCAGTTTGTGACAGATATTAAAGTCGTTTTATTTTCATAGCATTACACCTGTACTGAACACTGTGGACATGAATATTTTTCAGGTAATAGAGACATTTTGCATAATATCACATTACTGTGAAAAGCTTAAGTGTGTGAGTAATCTATTTAAAAAAATTGTTGCATTGTCTTTTTTCAGGTAAACGGGAAGCAAGTAAGCAAAATAAGAGATAAGACTTAAACTTGTGGAAGTTGTCTCCTGAAAACTTTCTCGCATACGCACTAATAAAGGCGTTATCCCAGAGAAGGCCTTGCATGACGATAGAGTACAATTGTTACGAAATATTAATATTCGGAGGGAATTTAGCATTCTTTTTGGATGCATTATGTAATTCTTAGTATGTCGTTTTTTCCAACGGTACTTGTCATTGACAAGCCCGCAGATTATTGTCAGCGATTTTAAACCTAAATTAGCGTCCCTTGTTTTTCAGTAGCTCCAACTAGAAGTAGTAGCCAAGAGTACGACTTAGCTACTTCATGCTTCTCATTCGCTTGCACAACCCCTTTTTACAGGGGGTCACATTCACACTACTCACAGATAAAACACAGAACAACCATGCCCGAAACGGGACTCGAACCCGGCATGCGCAGAACACTAGCAAGATACACTACCCCTAGGAAAAGACGCCGGTTCTTAGTGTGTTTTAAGTGCTAGAATGAGATTAAAAGTTTCCAAAAATCGAATTTGCGATTTGATTTATGTAATTTTTTTATGATTTTATTTTGTTTTAAAGTTTTATTTATAATATTTTTTTGTCTTTTTTATGATTTAATCCATAAGGTAGATCGATAGATATAAAAGAATAAGTTGCGTCTAAATGTATGCTTTCCCTTATAGTAATGACATAAATATTAATTAATAAAAATTACTCTTATTTTTTATTTTAATATAATATTTATTATCTTTAATGAATAGATTTGAATAGGTGATTCATGTCAGCGATGATTTAGTGAAATAGCATTGATTTGGCGTAAGTAGACAGAGAGAGCTCGCCAAAATCGGTCCCAGAGATGCCTCCGTGTCGCCGGAAAAGGCACTATTATATGCGGAAGTGTCCTCTAATGTCCAGTCGGGCTCTATGGGGTGTGAAAGCGGTACTCGGCCATAACCGGTTATGAACGGCCTCCGACACACTGGGGACTGGCAAAAACTGCTGCGTGAAAATCTTGGCAGATGACTCATATTCGCGTTTCTGAAATAATTCATCGATGGTTATTACTGATGCATTACTTTTTAAGACCATTTCTTATGAAAATAATTGATGAAATAAACGAAAAAACTGAACGAAATTATATAGCCCAATTACAATATATGAGAAATAATTATAATAAAAGATACTGGAAATATATGAAGAAAAAAAAAGAATATCTTTTACTTCTGCTTACAATAAAATATCCTTTCCGAAATAATTCATTGCTACGTACTACTGATGCATTACTTTTTAAAACCATTTCTTATGGAAATAATTAGTGAAATAAACGAAATAAATTATATGAAATGAAAA
The DNA here is from genome assembly GCA_026543055.1 of Argiope trifasciata. NCBI lineage: Eukaryota > Metazoa > Arthropoda > Arachnida > Araneae > Araneidae > Argiope > Argiope trifasciata. The sequence goes on from JAPMOQ010046118.1 coordinate 102,278, forward strand.
GCAAAATTACAATATATGACATATAATTACAATAAAATATATTGGAAATATATGAAAAAAAGGACATCTTTTGTTTCCGCTTACAGTAAAATATCCTTTCCAAAATTATTCATCGCTAGTTATTACTGATGCATTGCTTTTTAAAACCATTTCTTATGGAAATAATTGATGCAAAAAACGAAAAAAACTTAAAGGAAATTATATAGCCCAATTACAATATATGAGAAATAATTACAATAAAATATATTGGAAATATATGAAAAAAAAGGATATATTTTTTTCTGCATATAATAAAATATACTTTTCGAAATAATTCATCGTCAGTTATTACTTTTTAGTTAATACTTTTTAAGACAGTTTCTTATGAAAATAATTGATGAAATAAACGAAAAAAATTATACGAAATGAAAAGCATGATATAGAAATAATGATATAGCCCAGTTACAATATATGAGAAATAATTGCAATAAAAGCTATTGGAAATATATGAAAGAGAAAAAAAAAGGATATCTTTTCTTTCTACTTACAATAAAATATCTTTTCCGAAATAATTCATCGCTAATTGTTACTGATGCATTAATTTTTAAGACCATTTCTTATGAATATAATTGATGAAATAAACGAAAAAAATAATATGAAAGAAAAAGCAAATGATATAGCAAAATTATAATATATGACAAATAATTACAATAAAAGATATTAGAAATATATGAATATATATATATATCTTTTATTTTTGCTTACAATCAAATGTCCTTTACAATACCATTACCTTTTTTTTTTTTAAAAAAAAAATTGTTATTTCTTTTTTATCTTTGCAATAAAATGTCATAAATGAAAGTTAAGAAAATCTATTTTCATTTATTTTTATTTTTTTAAAAAATAAGTAATAAAAATACATATAATGTGGAAACAATTATCATACATTTCAATAAATCAGAACTAGGATATTCTTTTTGCCTTTGCAATAAAATGGCATGCTAATGACAGTTAAAAAATAGGTTTTAGTTAAATTCAATTTTTTAAATATTTAAATGATAAGTTTATATAAATGTGAAAGCAATAATCAGATTTAAATAAATCAAAACTGTAATATTCTTTTCTTGTTTGCAATAAAATGGCATATTAATGGTGAGGGAAAAAAAGGAATACTCTTTCTATTTTAATTGAAATTTCACAGCCTATATTATTTATGTATATCAGAAGTTATTATTCAACCTACACACACACCCATACTCCTCATAAAAATCATAAAATTGCAAGACAAATAAAAAATAATAGAAATGATTGAAAATAGAAAAATGAGTCAGAATAAGGATTTATTTTATACAGCGAATTAATAAATATTCGCAGTATGCCACTGCTTAGGATTTGATTCTTGCTGCCATGAATTTTGATTTTTTTTTATGAATCAATTAATTTATTAAAACGAATTTGATTTTCTATGAATCAGTTGGAGAGTATGTCAAAAAGTTTTGAGAGAGCTCTCTTGCTGTTAAAGTGAGATATGGTGAGACGAAATGATAGCATAATGTCCCCGAGAAACTCACATTTCCACAGAGGGGCAATTTGATTGTAAAGGGGGGCAATTCGAAAATGAACTCGACACGAGTTTAATTCTTTTGCTCTGGACCATTTAAATGCAATGCTAAATTTCAACGAACAATTCAATTTTTGAATATTAAAAAATTATGTATATGTTACATAGGGGGGGGCATAAGAATTTCAGAAAGGCTAAGGTGGGGCATGGCACAAAAAAGTTTGGGAAACACTGCACTATGTCCTTCAGAAATTATTGAACATTGCAAAAATCCAAAGTCGTTCATGGTCTGGGGTAGAATTTGCGAAAGCCGCAATACATCTCTGGTTTTTTTGGGGTGATGGAACTAAAATAATCAAAAAATGTAACAATGGGACGTTCTAGAAGCTTTTATGTTTCCGTGGGCTAAGCAGCACTTCGGCAATGTTAAGTGAGAGTTTCACCAAGACTCCGTACTAGCTCACAAGATTAAAAAGACAGAAGGGTGCTCGAAAGAACACTTTCTGTTCATGATATTATCTGGAGAGCGTGCGCAATACTCGGCGAATCTCAATCCCATGATAAAAGTGTACGATACATTTTGGTGTCTTGGGCTTGCACTAAACGACATAAAAGTGTGGACTCTCTAAAGCAAAGCTCGAACGAGAATGGGATAGATTAAAGGAACTGAAAATTTCAATAAACGTTTGCTCCTCTGTATCACTGTAAAAGCCGACAAACTTAAAACCATTTAAATTTATTTATCTGTAAAAGTTTATTCTTATTAATATTTGTTACATTCCGTTAATTAATTAATTTTTTAACAAGTGATATTAAAATTTATTTATTCTGGTTTTTCTGCACAACCTGTATTTCTGAAAGTTATCATCGCAGAAATATAAATTTTATTCTGTTTTTCCTTATTTTTTTATCAAAAGTTCTCTTTTTTATAAAAAAAATAATATCCGTTCTATAGCTCTGCAAACTTTTATTATATTCTTATAATTATATATATATTACATAAATTCCAACAACAGATTACATTTTTTCTCTGAAACTCAATCCGTTTTGATTATTATATCAGATAATTAGTAGCGAGATTTTTCGAATATCGTCTTACAAGTATCGTCAAAAAAATAATTATATTAAAAAAATTTTAAAAATGTGAAAAATTCGAGATATTGGTGACTCTTAGCATTTCAGACTTTCCTGGGTTCACATTTTGGAAAAATGTCCGTCTGTCTTTCTGTGACAAAACTGTGAAAACGCTTGGGTTTAGCTTTCAAAAACGCTTAAAGCTATACAGATGAAATTTAATATACCTGTTTTTACATCATATTTGTAAATTGCTGTCAATTTTTGTGTAAACTCTATTCAGATGAAGTCTGTAAGATATTTAAGTGAATAAGACCAAATCCCCCCCCCCAAAAAAAAAAAGATTAACCGTCTGTGGATATGTATTCTCAAAAGCATGTAAGCGGGATCACTCAGAAGCGAATTGATTTAAATATATCTAATCTGGTATGTGATTTTGTGCCTACAAATGTAGTTTTGTGTCAACTTTTTGTTCTAATGGATTGAGAAAAGCACAAATTGGATTTTCGTACACTATCAATCGCATGCCAGGAATTAATTACGAAAACACTCACCAAAGATGTCATAATAGATTCAGTAAACATGCTAAATTCATTCCAAAATTAACTATTATACGCCAATGTTATTCAAGACGTTTTTTAGGCCGCGGTGGCCTGGTGGTAAGGTTTCGGCTTCGGAACCAGAGAGTTTCAGGTTCGAGACCTGATTTCTCCAAAGAAACGTCGTGTGAGGAGGTCTCATTAAATCTATCATGCCAAACGTCCTCCCGCTGGTGGGGTGTGGAGAGGGGAGTGCTAGTTCAGGTGTCCTCGTCATTTGATCGTGGTTCAAAATTACGAAGTCCGTCCCCAAATAGCCCTAGTGTTGCTTTACAACGGAACGTTAATATAACTAAACTAAACTAAACCGAATCAAAGCAAGACGTTTTCTGAGATCAACTCTTACTAAAGAGATGGAGGTAAAGTTTTGGATTGAACACTCCCATTGTTTTTTTGTTTGTTTTTTTTGGTTTTGTTGTTGTTGTTGAAAGCTGAAAAAGAAGGTTTTCTGGGATCCATTTGGTTTAATGTTAACATTAAACCAAATGGATCCTAGAAAACCTTCTTTTTTAGCATTGTTTAAGAAATATTAGTTTTTGAAGTATTAGACTTTGTTTAATGTTTTAATACTTTACAAGACAAATTGGAAAGTAAAGTTACAATACCGAGAAATTTAAAAGAGAGATAAACCACTCATTTATATTTTAATAACATTGTAATTTCATGGGACTCATCTGCATTAGAAAAGCTCGTGTACACAATGAACAGAGCCTATATGTATGTGAGTTACAATTTCTTTTTTTTATGCATCATCTTAAAATTTTCTCTAATTATTCTTCCTTTTTAGAGAGTTGTTCCATTTCTTTAGCCAGTGTTGCAAGCTTGGGAACAATAGTTTGTTTACAGTATTCTATCAATTCGTTTCAATTGGACTTAGATAAACGACGACAATTACTGAATGAAATTCCTTATTGACAAACAAATTGATCGATTTATGAACAGAACTGTTTGGAACCGGCATGGAAAGAGTTTCCACATTTGTCGCTTTAAAAAAACATTTTGTGAAATATAACTTCACCACATTTACGACAAAGCTACTCGTGCTCCAATTCCAATTCCTAACAGAACCTCATATTTCACATGTACATACTGATGCATCTTAACGATTATATTTTTCGCTGGGGTAAATAATATCCCTAACATATGACGTCTACCAAAATTCACGAAATCAAACGAAAACAGGGCTCCTTCACCCTAAAATGCTGAAGAAGTTTCAAATCGCTTTGACTAGAAAGCAACCAACTTTCCCAGTATCATGCTCCTTTTACTCATGGCCCATGACAATTACACTAAGCAAAATAGAATCAGTCAAAATAAAAAATTAAATATGATTGAATATAGTGCATAGGAAATCAAATTGGTAAATTACCCTCAAGATACTTTCATATATAAAAAAAAACAATATGATGATTTCTCTTTTGCAGCTTCTATTATCCACTCATTTTGAAACGCATTAGTGCATAGGTAAGCCTCTCGTAGGAGTAGATAATATCTCTAACACGTGGCATTTATCGAAATTCACGAAACCAAACGACAATAGGGGTTCTTCATACTAAGATACTGAAGAAGTTTCACTTTGATTAGCAAAAGTAATAAACTTTCCTTGAATAGTGCTCCTTTATACTCATGGCCCATGATAATTACAATGTGCACATTTACATTATATATTTTCTTTCCCTCTATGCTTTTATTTTATTTCTATGTATTTTGGAATATTCTATGTATTTGGAATTTTATTCTATGTATTTTGGAATTTTTATTTCTATGTATTTCTCTGCCTTTAGCTTCTTCACATCTTGTACATGTGCATAGGAAACTTATGTTTGAATACCGAGTCTTTTGATAGCTATTTAAATTCTATTTTTTTAAATTGTAATTGTAAGCTTTTCACCGGTGTAACGCCACTTTGGGCACACACCTAATCATCGTCAGAATACTGCGCACAGTGGAATTAGCCACAACAAAAAAATTAAATGTAATTGTATTAGAATGCATAAGAAATCAAATTGGCAAATTACCCTCAAGATACTTTTATATGAAAAAAAAAATGATGATTTCTCTTTTGGAGCTTCTATTATCCACTCAGTTTGAAACGCATTAGTGCATGAGCAAGCCTCTCGAGAAACCCGACCGACACGTAACAAATCTCTTCATAAGGACCTCCCACAAATCATATTTTCCCAAGCCCTCTCCGACCGGACATCGCCATCCCTTTTCTTAATGAGGGCACAGGCCCCCATTCAATCTGCGGGGCCGTCTAATACACAACACATCGCCAATTACACCGAAGAACTTCGGCCATTGTTTCGCTACATATCCACATATTATATATCTATATCAACGAATATGGGGGGTTCCCGAATAGAATGAAATGGTTATGGGTTATGGTCACTGCAGGGGGTGCAGTTGTTGTTATCGGATGCTGGACGATGGACACTCATAACAGCGGGGGTTGGCCAACGATAGAGGGGTTGCTGATGTGCATTATGGGCTAGGGCTGTTGTTAAACTTGTATATATTGTGAGTTATATAGCGTTAATAATAATAGGTACGGATAGATGCAATGGGATGACCATTATAGGGTTATGTAAGGAACCACCTCACTGTGCTTAACTTTGTAATGGGAGTTTTTATTGTACTACGAAATAGAAAAATATTATTCATATTTTTAAGTATCCAATCGATTTCTGTTTAATGGAATCTTCTCAATTTCCTTTAGTAGCTTCGTTACAACGAAAATTCTGTAAATAGAAATTTTAAAATTATATTATAAAAACGAGGGGAAAAAAGAAACTGAAATTTATATATAGGATTTATTTACCCTAACACATATCCTAACCTATACAATCACAATTTTTCTTTGCGCATGTTCATTAAAAATATGCATTTAAAAAATTATATACCATTTTTAAACGAATTAATAAGGTTAAAATAACTTATCTTAACTACTTGCAGATTCTTTACCACTTACAGATTGTCATGAAAATTTGTGACTGGGAATTTTATTACTATACACTTTTTAGTTCGTTTTAAATAATATTGAATTTTTTATCAAATAATTTTATTTTATTTTTTGTGCATGAAATTATGATTGATTTTAAACTAACTTCCCATGGCGCCATTTGGTGATAATAAACAGGTTCATTCGATTGTAAAATTTGTACCGAATGGACAAAGAAGGACAAGAAAGCCAGTTAATATTACAGGTTCACCCCATTCTGAACTTTGTTTAAAGTCTGGTTCACCAGGAAGTTAGTTTAAAATCGATTGGAAAATTTGAGCTGAATAGCTAGAAATATAGATCTGGGGGAGATTTAATAAAACACATTTCTTTTTCATAAAAAATTTCATACAGTTTAAATATTAAACCACATTATCATTAAGGTTTTTTTAAAAATGAAGTTAGCTTGGTAGCATACCAAATGCTGTTAGCATTCCGTCTTATGAAGATCTTTTCATAACGTCTGCATTATCATTTTCATCATTCTTAGCAATATTGTCATTAAATTACTAGTATTTGCAATATTTCAGAATTTGAAGGATATTGAAAATTAGACAGTTCTATTGTTACCTTTTTCAACATTTCTCATGTCTATTAAAAGCTGGTAGTATTTTTCATGGCATTCGACTTCTATGATTTAATTAGAACTTTTAAAAATTGGAAATCATTACAAAAGGAAATAAATAAGCGTTAAAACCTTTATTGTATAGAAATTTGTTTCGCTTATTTAGTATTAAATATACTACAAAGTCAAATTTCTGTACATTACTTATTAAATGAAAATTCTTTATTTAAAATCTTATTCAGCTTTTAAGTAAGTTTATATATATATATATATATATATATATATATATATATATATAATTGAAAGTTTATAAGAAAAGAATTATATATATAATTGAATTGTATATATAAATTGAATTCTTACTTAGGTCAATAAAGATAACATTTATTTTATTCAATAATTACAATTAATATAAATATGTATACACATATGACAGAATCACAACATTGAGTGGTAAAATAGAAAGCGAATTTCCTTACAATTTTTCATTTTCCTTTCTAAATATAGAGTTGGAATATTATTTATTCGCTTTCTTTCTTTTTTTCCTTTCATTTCTAATTTATGAAGATGATGTTGGTTTATAATTTCTCATCTCAACAAATAAGCGTGTAATCTTCGCCTTCACGTGAGAAATATTGAAGTGCACGCATTTTACTGATTCAGCTACTACTGCCTGTTGATTTCAATTTTCATTGAACTGCTAAAACTTTATTTAAAGTATTAAAAATTAATTAACTCTATTAAATTTTCCATTATTGTGTAAGTGACGAAAAATTAAAAAAAAAACTCTTGAAATTTGAACAGAATATGTATAAATATAAATACAATATATAGGGAGAGATTAGAACTATAAGAAATATGACATATTAATATTTATTGATTAATGATTCATTCACATTGTACATAAATACAAACAATTCTTTTTAAAAATAAGAAAATAGAAATATTGTATCAATAAATCTTGATTAGCTTCTTTAATTGACAGTTTTTATCTAGTAATTTACTTGAGCTTAAAGCACACTGTCTGACTATGATCTTCTAAATCATAGTTATGCTTATTTATACTGGCATAAAATATATTATTTTGTAATTATATAGAAAAATAATAAAGTTTAAAGTCAATTGCTACACTTACAGTCGAATAACGCTTACAAGCAAATTAAAAGCAAACCATCGTGACACGTACATGAATATGACCCGTTCTACGCATTTTGACATAAGGCATCAGCTCGTTATGCATTATTGAAGCGAAAGGATGTAGTAAAGAATGTGACTCGTTATTTTGTGATAATGGATTAATTTTATAATTCGGAATAAAACTGGGACATAACTATTTATTAGAAAAACTCACCGTATTCCAGAAAAATCTAAAAACAATTTCAGTTCTAAAAATAACAAACTTCCTAACAGAGTTTTTAATCTTTCAAAATAGTGCACACATACAGGAATATGACTCGTTATTTTGACATTTGACTTCTCGTACATTTTGACTTCATTGCTACATCTACTCATTATGCATCATTGAAGCCAAAAGGGATAACCAGTGTAGCTCGCTATTCTGAGCTAATGAATTAGCTTCACATTTCGAAATAAAACTGAGATATTAAAGTTTATTATTTTTATAAAGTTTTACAATATTTCAGTAAAAACTAAGTAACATTTCATCTCTGAGAACAATAAACTTCATAAATAAGTTTCTTCTCTCTTCAAGTATAGGACGCATAAACGAGTCTGACTCGTTACTACGCATTTTGGTTTCTATGATGCATTGTGCAAAATGCGTAGTAACGGGTATAGTTTGTTATTCTAATATAATGGGCTAATTTCATAGAACTTTTTTAGAAAAGAACAGCATTTGTTAGAAACCGTGAACTGTATTTAAGAAAAATTTAAATAAATTTTCAGATCAGATTAACAAACTTCAAGATTGAATTTCTACTTTCTTCGAATATCGGACGCATATACGAATTTGACTCGTTACTACGCGTTTTGGCTTGAATAATGCTTGAATGAAACCTGCCAAAATACGTATTAATGAATTTAACTCGTTATTCTGCACTACTGAGAAAGTTTTATATTTCGAAATAAAACTGAGACATTATTATTAGAGAATTGTTCAATATTTCAGAAAAAAAATCTAAGTTAAATTTCAGTTCTAAAAATAATAAACTTCCAAACTGAGTTTTTACTCTCTTCAAACTCCAATCAATTTCCATTTCAAATAGACTGAATATTCACCCATGCTATATATCAAAACTTTCTCTCTTCAATTTTTCTGTTTTCTGAGCTTTATGGACTCCATTATTGACACCCAGTCCAACACAAAGAATCCTATTCACAAGATATCCCCATCCTCCTTATATATTCCCTTTCCAATCTCTACTGACCAATACTTTTATCCTCAAAAAAGGGATAATATTTACCCAAATGACCCAACTCGCCATATTTAAAATAAGTCAGGTCCATCTTTTCTATAGATACTCGTGATCTCCAATCCCGTGATTCTGTTTTTCGCTGTTTGCAATGCCCTCCAAAGGCGCCACATTCGCTCCGATATTATTTATTTTTCCTGATCTCCAGCTTCTGTGACAGCAACCCTGCTACCAGAAGGAGTATCTGGAGCAACTTGTTGGGGGATGACAGCAAGGGGTTGGCAATATGTATTCCATCTTTCAAGAAAGTGTGGAGACAGAAAACAGATGCTTTTGTAAGGTGAGGGTAGACCTGCTCCTCGGTGTTGGTTGATACGGGGTGGAAGAGTTAAAAATAGCGTGGGAAAAGGAGTCGGAGGCTTTCGCATAGCGCTCTCGTTCGGGTTTATTTTAGTTATGGGGGGGAGGAGTGAATATTCATTTTTGGACTGCAAACGTGCTTGTGGTTTTTGGAGAATCGGAATGTGGGCCTCAAGTTATTGCTAGGCAAGCACTTGGGGGGTGTTTCTTTTTGTTAATTTTCCTGATGAGAGATGTGGCCAGAAAATATGAAGTTAATGATATGTGTATGAAGGGTTGGATTTTATACTATAGATGGTTGGGGAGAATGGGTTATTTAAATTCTTTCATCGTGAATAAAATTAAAATGACCAGTGTTTTCTAAACTAACAAGAAATATTCTGCAAACAAACGTACAAGAGTTAACTATTTCTGCACCTGTGTCTCGGGGATCTTAACTCTTGTCAAATCTACAATATTTAACTATTTCTCTCCTGTGTTCTTTATCTACATCTCTCGCAAGTTGCAAATATAGATTGTCCCCAAGACAGTATTTATTTCTGCTTCCCATTCCCCTCCCTTACTTTCTCAAATACGTAGATACAGAAGGTATAGTAATCGCCAAAAAGTTCGATCCCCAGACGAATTTGACGAACTTTCACGTTTTACATCTATCTGAATTTTAAAAACACAATTTTTGGAAAATGTCCGTCTGTTTTTCTGTGACAAAGAAAACTCAGAAAGGTTTCTTTTTGTTAATTCCACTGATGTGAGATGTGGCCAGAAAATATAAAGTTGATTATATGTGTATGAAGGGTTGGATTTTATACTATAGATGGTTGGAGCGAATGGGTTATCTAAATCCTGGCATCGTGAATAAAATCATAATGACCATCGTTTTCTAAACTAACAAGAAATATTCTGTAAATAAATCTATGAAGATTAACTATATCTGCTCGTTGACACGCAAGTTGCAAATATAGATTATGCCAAAAAGACAGTATTTGTTTCTTCTTTCCATTCTCCTTTCTTACTTTCTCGAATACGCAGATAGAGAAGGTATAGTAATCACCAAAAAAAATCGATCTCCAGGCGAATTTGACGAAATTTCAAGTTTTATATCTATCTGATTTTGAAAACCACAATTTTTAGAAAATATTGTCTGATCATTTGTGACAAAGATAACTCAGAAAGGCTTTGGATTAGACAGTTGAAATTTGGTATAGAGTCTTTACATCAAATTTGCAGATTTCTATAAAATTTTGGTAAAATCTCTTCAGCGAAGGCCTGTCGAACCGGCTGTAGGAGTTTATATACAACAGCTATGAGACGGAGAGAGCGGATATATATATATATGTATAGATTGCTTTTTAAATCATATTTATTTTTCCAGTATATAAAGATTTAGAAAAAACTATATAATGTAAAATTCAACAATTATATGAAAAGTAAAAAAAATTGACAATGGGTAAAATTAATTCTTTTTTTTATCGGCATGTGAGACTTTCGAAGCGCGGTTTTCGGGAGCATTTTAAACATACAATGCGAATAATCATCTACAAATTCTATATATATTTCTCTTATTATATTAATATATTTTATAAATTTTTCAAAATATATTATCATTGAAAAAAGTAAATGCATTGGAACATACATTTTCTTCTCAAATTCCATCTTTCATTAAATAATATTTTTGAAAAAAACATATTACTTTATATTTTTTAAATCATATTTATTCTTCTGGTATTTAAAAGTATAGTATAGAAAGCAATATAATTTAAAATTTAACAATTATATGAAAAAAAATGAAAATGGATAAAATTGTCCCTCTTTTCATCGGCTTGTGTGACTTTCATAGCATGGTTTTCTAGAACATTTTAAACATAGCATAAAAATTTGTAGCATAAGAATTTAAAATAATTATATATTCTGTATATATTTCTCTTGGTATATTACTATATTTTATAATTTTTTTAAAAATGCATTATTACCAGAAAAATGAGTTAGTTTGAACATACATATCAGAAATAGTTGAATGCGAACTTTTATCAAAAACCCTTCTGTACAATTATCCTTATCATTAAATTCACTTTCTGCATCATTTAAAAGCTCTGAAGCACTAATAGGATCAGTAAACTGGATATTTCAGGGTCTATGTTTTAGCAGCATCTACTAAGGCTTGTTTATCACTGGGACACTAACAGGAAGATGCGGTCTTAGAGACCACGTCCAAAAAATAACAGAATTATTTTTTAAATCATCGCCTGAAATCGATTGAAAAAGTGCACGTGTATTGAAGATCACGAAACAGGGCCAATTCATTCAATTGAGCTATAAATAGAACGTGTGACCAAAAAAAGTTCATCATTAGCGGTCTCACAAATAGCACGTCTCCATTAAATGGTTAAATAATGTAAAAAAATCATATGATGAAATATTTGATGAAACAATGAAAATGGGTTGAACTGGAGTGCAGAAATGAAACCTATTTTTGAAAATCATTAAAAAAATATTTATTAAAGAATATATGAAAATTAGACAGAAATTTCTTGATAGTTAAATTGCTTTATTAAAATGGTCATTTTTTAAATTTTTAAAAGACATATTTAAAAAATTTATCTATAATCTTTTGGTAATATGCTTATTGTAATTTTGATTATTACAATAATAAAATCACGACTTTTTGCTTAATATTTGATTAATTACAAATTTAATTAAAAGTTCCAAAGGAATGGCTACAAGACAAAAATTTTTATCTTCAAAAGCATAGCTGCATTGCCCCAGCACTTTCTATTCCAAATACGGACTAAAACTATAAATAACTTTAAAACAACCTTTACAATTTTCAACGTTCTTACTATCTTGTTTTGTTTTCATCTATGTTTTTAGTGTTCTAGCCAAAACTTAAAATTATAATAATGCTATCAGCACGTTATTTGCGTTGAATATATTTATTTTTAATTGAAATTACAAGGAAATGAGAGTCAAAGGGTCTAAAGGAGTAACGGAGCATCCCTCTACTTGCTCTCTCTCTCTCTCTTTGTTCCTTTATCCATCCTGAATGGCGTTTGATCCCAAATTCCTTTCTTCCAGAATTGGCGGAATATCGATCATTTAGGGAAAACTTAGTAGCCAACAGAACCTTAAAGCTTTGTCATCTTGGACACCGAGGATGACTTTTGATCTCAAGTTAGTCTCCATAATTGGTGAAATATCCCTCATTTTGAAAAATTTAGTAGCAAACATAACTTTAAAATCTCTCTCTGACTCTTTGTCCAACTTGGCTAGCGAGGGTGACAGATTTCAAGGTCTTTTACTTTGGGGCATCCTTTTTTCGAAAACTTTTCAGTAGTAGAACCTTGAAAACTCTCTCTTTCTCTTACTCTTTGTCCGATTTGGCCCTTGAAAATAACATTTGACCTCGAACCGTTCTTCCAGAATTGGCAGATTATCGATCCTTTTTAGAATCTTAGAGGTCATCAGAACCTTAAAAGTTAGTTAGTGAATATTGAACAGTATTCTGAGCAAAGATTCATAGTGGTATTAGTGTTACATTTATTTTCATTTACCACATTAACTTTAATCTTTTCATTCTTATACAATGCAATGTAACTATTTCTTCTTCTTTCTCTCTTTTTTATTTTCTTCTTCTTTCTCTCTTTTTTATTTTCTTCTTCTCTCTCACTTTTTTATTTTCTTCTTTCTCTCTTTTTTATTTTCTTCTTCTTTCTCTCTTTTTTATTTTCTTCTTCTTTCTCTCTTTTTTATTTTCTTCTTCTTTCTCTCTTTTTTATTTTCTTCTTCTTTCACAATTTTTTATTTTCTTCTTCTTTCACAATTTTTTATTTTCTTCTCTCTCACTTTTTTTTTTCTTCTTTTTCTTCCTCTTTTATTTTCTTCTTTCTCTCTTTTTTTTCTTCTTTTTTTTTTTCTTCTTTTTTCTCTCTTTTTTATTTTCTTCTTCTTCTTCCTCTCTTTTTTATTTTCTTCTTCTTCCTCCTCTTTCTCTTTTTCTGTTTTTCATAATAAAATCTGCCTTTATAATATGAAATCTGCCTTATATATATATATATATGTATATATTAGTTACATGAATATAATTTTAGGTAAATTGATTACATTCAATTTTTTTCATTGAAAAGCACTACTAGATACCGTTTCATTACTCTGCGCCAAATGCGAATACATGCATTCAGAATCGAAAGCAGTCCGGTTTCAGTGTCACCGGGCGCTCTCCCCCTTTGTTAACTAAGAATAAAAGCGCTCTCTTTCCACCCCACTAAGGGATTGAATACTTTGTAGATAGAGTCCTTCCCTTCTTAGGGGTTGCCGGACGACCTTTGCTCTCTGTAAAATCGTTTGGAGTAGCGAGATCAGAGATCGTAAAGGGATTTGGATGATCCAGATTTTCCGAGACCTCAGAAGATCTTAAAGAATGACGCAAAAAAAATTGTCAGAAATTTAGATCAAATATTTTCTAAACTATTCATATACTTTCTAATTACTATGAATTATTAACTATATGCTATTGGCGATAAATAATTACAGAAGTGAATGCGATTTTTGTCGATTTTCATGTGGAAGGGGCAATTAATTACTTGAATACAGTTAAGATAAAAGTATCAGGCAACCAAATATGTATTTGAATACTTTCTTTTCCAATCGATTAAAACTAAAATTTGATATAGATCTAATAATTTTGGCTTGTAATTATTCAAAAGATAAGAAGAAAAAAAAAACTAAATGTTAACAACTTTTTATTTACTACGAAAAAATACATTTTGTACTGTGTAGTACTAAATATTTTAGTAATACGTTCAATTCAAATTAAAGTAACATTAGAATCACTTCTTTTGCTGCAGATTAGATGACAATTTTTAATTTATATTAAGACTGCATGATGTTTCTTTTTGCAGATTGCATGCTGAATTGAGTTATCTGCTAAACGGTTTCTAAGCGAATCTTTAACGTGAAATAATGACTCGTGAATCATCGTGAAAATAATGACTTGAAGGCATAGGTAGATGAAAATATGGTTTAAATAGCATGATTCTGCTTCTCCAAACCATTAAATGTGTCTGGAATCGAATCTTATGTTTCCAAACTTTCGTTACTAGTATTTTTACTTTATTGATTGTTAATATTTCTGTTCCAATCAATTCCAGATTTTTCCTTGTTACAATAAACTTTTGAATCCATATCGAACTAGACTGGAAATCAGTTTGTTGCATTTCAGATTCTTCAATCTCCAACAAATCGAATTTGGACAAGTTCAGTTTATCAAATGAAGCCACGTCAGACAAGGTACATAATAAAGTTAAACGCTTCCGATAAATCTTTGAATTGAGAAAATTTGGCTGAAAATTTCTTTATTGCGAATCAATTAAGGAAATAAATTCTTCAATAACTTTTTCTTCGTCTCGTCTCCCATAAGCATCTAAATCTGTGATTTTTTTTTTCTTTTCAAATTTAAAAATTTCTTGTAATAATATCGTTCCTGAAAATATGCAGTCCAGCGACAAAATTGCTAATGAGACCCATCGTGAAGATAATAGTTTTATTTGTGCCTTGAGGCTTTATGTTCAATTCACTTAAATGCTGGCATATGCCTATAAAAAACGTTAATTTTGTGAGTCACATAACATTCAACAATTGTGGATAACACGCTCCTTTTGACTGATTTCGTCCAAGCAGTCAACAAATCCTTGAAATACGTTCCCGCGGCCCAACTATTATTATACATTAGAAAGTCATTATACCCTCGGTTAACTTCATCCAACGAAGCCTCAAACTTATTTAAAGCCTGAGACGATATGAACTTGACTATTTTTGTGACTAACGCTACTACATTATCAAGATATGTAAAACCACTCTTCGAACACAAAACTTGTTGGTGAATAATAATGCAGCGGAGTTCAAGAATAGAATGTCCTACGTCTGTATGAAATAAACTAATGAACTTTTTTTTTTTTTTGCCTACCATATTTGGAACACTATGAGTTACTGAAAACAATTCTTTTCAAATCGATTTCTTTCTCAGCGAGTGAATTTTTAACAACCGTACAAATATCTGTGCCCTTTTCTAAAAATGTATGAGAACACTCGCGTTTGTTCATAATACTTCAAAGTGAACTTTGTTATTTTGAACTAAAATGCAAGCCGTTTTGATCAGCGGCTTGCCCAAAATATTGTGCAATAGTTCGCCACCCCTATCCTAGTGGATCGTCAGAGTCAACTAGAACTAATTAATTTTCACGCTTTCATTATTTTTCTATCCGTCCATGTCTGAATAACTGTTATAAAATGTTGTATATGAATAAATTCGATATATCTTATAAATAAATTCTATTGCTTCCTTAAAAGCAAAAATAACTGTAAAAATCTGCTTTTTTTCTTAGAAAAATACAGCATTTAAAAAAAAAATTCGAAGGAAACAAGACCAATTAAGCTTCTCAGAAACAAGCCGTTACCAAACAAAGGAATCATAGACCCTCAACCCCATACTGAAATCAGTATTTATCAATCCACTTTACACCCTTTCAGTCTAAAAACGCCATTTCACCCGTCACTCTTTTATCTCACCGAGAACAGCAATATTTTAGCCAAATCCGATAAACCGTAGCAGACATCTTGGCGAGAGCTTTAGAACAATTCACTCTATTGTTTCTTTCCCAACACTTACTTTTTTTTTCTCCTGGTTCTTCGCTCGGGGAAAAGGTGACAATTCATCTGAAGTGGAGGTAGCAAATTGCTCGGATGCTTGTATTACATGATTTATTGCCCGTTTAAAAGAGGTTGATGTGCTTTGAAGGACTTTAATCCACCCTTTTGTTTTTGCTCGCCAAAACGGTGGTGCCGTATCATCAGATTAGGATTTCGCCAAGATAATGTGTACCGAAAGCAATGCTGGCGTCGTTTGTTTGTTTTTCGCTCGCCAAAATACAAATTTGTTTTAATTAAGTACCGTATTATTTGAAAAGGTTTCCCGCCAAGATAATATCTGTCAAAGGTATTATTGCTTGATATCTTTTATTTGGTTTCCGCTCGCCAAGACAATAACTCGTTTCATTACGTGCCATATCATCCGATTAGGGTCGCGCCAAGATACTATCAGCCAAAAGGGATGCTTGGCGATAATTAATGGCCTTAATTTTTTAGTAGATTTTAGAAGATGGGAATAGGTAGCCTTCATGCTTTGTTTTAAGCAGTCAGCCTTGTGTTATATTAACGAGAATTGATTGTCATTGCTTAGGATTTCCGAGAATTGCTAATTTTATAAACTGTGAAAGAACGGTAGCATCTCATAGCATATCACATGCTTTAATTGCCGAAGAATTGAAAATTCTCTGTGAGTTCCCATGATTCATTCTTGAGATTATCTTGTCTTTCTTAATTAACTACGCCATAGAGTTCCTTTTGTTATCTTTTACAAATCCAAGGTTGCTCTGAATTTCTCCCATTCCAGCAACAGATATAAAACTTGAGTTCCCTTGGCAAACTCCAGGAAGCCATTTCTTTGAAAATTTTACTTGGAGCAATGGTTCCGAAAAGTTCTTCGTCAACTATATCAGTTTTGTTTCTTAAAATGCAAGTACATAACACAACGTAGGCTCTATTTGATTTTATATATATATATATATATATAGTACGAAAAATACGGCAAATTTATGAAGGAATGGCAGACCATTCAATGAATCTTGAATACCAGCAAACTGAAAAAAACTTTTGTTGTTTAATGAGCTACAGACTCAAGAATTCTGAATACAAGCAAATTGAACAAAAACTTTTGTTGCTAAATGAGTTATAGACACAAGGAATTCTAAATAAAAGCAAATTGATGAAAAGTTTCTGTTGCTAAATGATCTTTAGACTCAAGAAATTCCGAACACAAACAAATTGAAGAAAAACTTTTGTTGCTAAATGCGATGTAATCACAAGGAATTCTGAGTACAAACAAATTGAAGAAAAGTTTTTGTTGCTAAATGAGCTATAGACTCGAGGAATTCTGAATAAAAGTAATTAAAGAAAAATTTTGTCGCTAAAAGCTATATAGACTCAGGGAATTCTGAATACAAACAAACTGAATTTCTATTTCTAATTTGATAGAAAAGAGGTGTAGACTCAAGGAATTCTGAATAGAAGCAAACTGAAGAAAAGGTTTTGTTGCTGCTAAATGAGCTATAGTTTTGAGGAATTCCGAGCACCAACAAATTGAAGAAGAGTTTTTGTTGCTAATCGAGCTATAGACATAAGAAATTCAGAATGCAAATAAATTGAAGTAAAACTTTTGTTGCTAAAAGAGATATAGATTCAGGAAATTTTGAATACAAACAAACTGAATTTCTATTTCTAATTTGATAGTAAAGAGGTGTTGACTCAAGGAATTCTGAATACAATCAAATTGGAAAAAAAAAACTTTTGTTGCAAAGTGAGCTATAGTATAATTTCAGCTATCCGTATCATTTGGTACTAATCCTATTCGGGTCATCAAATATCCGAAAAATAGGGAAAGCAACTAACATTATTTTTTAGTATGGTCTCCCGAAACTTTTTCGCAATAAAGGTATAAAATATCTCTCAATAAAGGTGTTCCAATGATCGCCTTGCATGGCGCTGGCATATAATACGAAATATTAATCTTCGGCGCGAATTTAATCTTTGGCAAATTTTTTGGCGATTCATCCTGAGCATAAACCGAATAGCAACCGAAAAACGAATTTTTGTTTCATATTATTTTCCTGCCTGATTGAAATAAAATTCTAATCCAAATTTAGACTTGTAGTCATAAAGTCTCATACCAAACTTGATATATTTAAATAATTCCGTTTTTGAGCTATCGCATTTACATGTTTCTAAAGATAAAGACCGACAGCCAATCAAATACTAATTCTTCGAACCGCAAAATATATATTTAACTCTTTTCGTTTAATAGCTATTATGTTAACTTGCAACTTTTTACAATTCCTCACGATAATTATTTAAAAAAATATTGCAATCGAAAAAATTCCTGATTTTTTGTGCTATTAAGATAGTTTATGTAATACAACGCAGGCAATAATTTGTTGCTTTTACCTTTTCTAATTTTTTATGTAATTATTTATATTATAATTCCATTTTACAACTTGTTCGCTATCCCGGAAGTGTTGCTTAGGTAAAATTATACAGTTGTGCTAATGGTAAACACCAATCTCCGCCATCCCAATACTACCTTCACCCCATACACATGTTAACACAAAGAAGACCTTGAGAAGGTCAAGGCCATTCGGCCCATTTAAATATATAGCCTATAGGAACAAGTTTGGGGAGGGGGTTCAATAGATGACCTGTTTGACCATTGTCCAGGTTGTCAGTTCTTTCCTGAATAAAGAAACTAATCCAAAATACCGAGTGAAACTTCCACGTGGCTAGCTGTCATATGTCACGTATTGTATTGCTGTCTTTAAACATGTCAAAATATAAATAATGCACCAGTGATTTTTTCCCCACTAGACTCCCTAAGAAGAAAAAAGGTTGGAGGCGGGGGGGGGGTAGGATGCCAAGAAACGAACACGTGGTTTCTCCCAGCTTTTCTGCCCCTATAGATTTAGGGGGAGATGTAAAAAGACCCCTTTTTACCGCACGAATAGACTATTTTTTTCAATTCCTTTACTTACATATATATATATATATATACACACACTCTCTTTCTTATATATATATATATATATAATTTTGTTCAGATTTTCAATCATTAATAAAATACTCTTTATTCAACCACCCAACTTCAAATTATTTTTTTAAACAACACTTGATGTTAAAACAGTTTTTTTTTTTTCAAATATTAACTCATTCATTAAATTAAATTTATTTTTAATACTTTAAATAGAGTTTTAGCAGCTTATAATGAAAATTGAAATCAACAGGCAGCAACTCAATTTGTAAAATGCAAGGATTTCGGCATTTTTCACGTGAAGGTAAAGAATGCGAATTCAATTCTTGAGAAAATCAATAATTTTTTGACGTAATATTTTTTTTTTTTGATAATTGTTAAATAAAAAGTAACTAAAATAAAAAAAAGTCTTTGTAGAAATTGAATTGCTTTTTAACATTACTTGTTGTGAATTATTTAATACTTTGACGAACAAATCAGAGAGTAATGCATAATTGTTACAGTAACTGTGCACTATGTCATTTGCTTCAAAGTTGTAAATGCATATTGAATATAATTCTGATTCGTTTTTTATGAGCTTTTTCTATTGTGATAGAATATCTATTCTAGAATAACATCTTTTTTAAAAGAATATGCTGAAAGTTCCAACTGATTAAAACTGGAAGGTTATC
Source organism: Argiope trifasciata (assembly GCA_026543055.1). Lineage (NCBI taxonomy): Eukaryota > Metazoa > Arthropoda > Arachnida > Araneae > Araneidae > Argiope > Argiope trifasciata. Next base: position 122,088 of record JAPMOQ010046118.1, read on the forward strand.
CTGTCCATACGGGTTGTTTTATTAATAGTATCATGTACATAGTTGCCACAGATTAAATGAATGTTTAAGAAATTCATATATATATATATATATATATATATATATACACACACACACAATGAGACCTTCTCTATCCACAATAACGAACAATCAAATACAAATCAATCTTTAAAATCAGTTTTTATTTTTGCTACAATTCAGAATTTAAAAAATTAGAATGAAGAAGGAAAGTTTACGATTCCTTAATTAACTTTTATTTACACTTAAGTTTCTTCGAATATCTATAAATTAGTCAATTTGAGCAATAAAAAGGTACATTTTTTATTATTGTTTTTATTCGACAGATTTCTGTTTCTAAACAAAACCAAAATTTGGATTTCTTATCCGATGATGACGATGTCAAACAGACGGAATATATACTTTTTATTCTGCCCAACGTTACAGA
>JAPMOQ010046118.1:137532-169957 GCA_026543055.1 Argiope trifasciata
AATAAAATATTCTCAATATCAAATATAATCTCTGAAAAATAATGTATAACTTCTGAATATCAAAAATTATTTCCAAATATGAAAAGTAATTTATGGAATTTCATTCTATTTATGGAAAATTATCAAAACATAGATTAACAGAAATCTAGGGTGCTAGATATTATGCAACAGCATAAATGTAAATTATCCCCAAGTGTCACTTTATTATTTGCATGAGCTGATAATCTGAAAGAACCAGAAGGAAATAACAAGATCTAATTACCCAAAATTCAAATCTTTTTTTTCTCATTAAAATCTCTTATAATTTATGGAATTTAATATTTTTTTAAAATTTTAACTATAAATTTCTACATTTAAAAAATTAAAATATGAATTTCGACTTGTTTGTAATTTATTAAGGCTATGGCATTTTAAAAATAAATATATATGGTCACTTTTGTTTTAAACAATTGTTTTTTTCATCGTTTTCTCTCATTTTTCATTCTAAATTTTTCCTAATTCGAATTTTTTAATAAACTGTGTTACCTCAAAAAATATTCACAATATCAAGTATAATCTCCGAAAAATAATGCATAACTTCTTAATATCAAAAATTATTTCCAAATACGAAAAGGAATTGATGGAATTTTATTCTATTTATGGAAAATCATGAAAACCACGCTTAATAGAATTCTAAGTGCTAGATATACACTAATATGTTTTTGCAACAGCATAAATGTAAATTATCCCCAATTTCCACTTTATTATTCGCATGCGCTAATAATCAGAAAGAACCAGAAGGAAATAACAAGATCTAATTACCCAAAATTAAAGGATCATGTTACATAGTCGCAAAAATACATAATACATAAAGCATCTGATAAAAAAAAATCGAGTCGCAAAAAAAAAAAAAGGATGCAGCAATGTAAGGCTTGACAAAAAAAGTGTTCGTACTTGCCCTCCCCGTACATCCTTCCCAAAGCATTTTGTGCACGGTCTTGCACAAGGTCGCAACGCCGAACCCTAATACAAAAAATAAATAAATAAAAGGATGCGGAAGACTTTTTCCAAGGTTATTGGAAGGGCAAAGAGAGTGAAAATAGAAGCTTCAAAACAGCATGCTGCGCTGAAGGTAAGGGTCAAGATAGGGGGGTCTACGTTCCCCTTGTTTGGAACAGTTTCAAAGGTCATGTGACCAACCGTTCCCCCACTTGAAGGGTGGGAAGACGATTATCTGAAAATAGTCAACAAAGGAATTGGTAAGTAAAGAATTGACCAGTAAAATAACTAGCGAAAAAAAAAAAAAGATTTAGCAAAGTGTGCAGTGGTTGAGTGTTATTTTTTTGTGTTAGAATTTCAATGCAGATATAACCTTGTCCATTCTATAACTGTTAGTATGTCATAGAGGGTGGGCTAACCTATGTCGAATTAATGCACTTTTCGGCGCTAGGCATTATATATTATGCGGTACATATTATTTAACTAAATATTTTATATTTAATATGATAAATTATTGATTAACCCATTTGCATCATATGAAAACATGAAAAAAAGGGCCATATCTCGGAAATTCTTTTAATTTCATATTAAGGTGTAAAACTGTAGAAAAGTAGAAAAAAATCCTTTTTGAGCATTATTTGTTAGTAATTTTGTCCTGTGTGATAATATTTGAAATGTGGGATGCATATAGGTATATAATAAGAATATAGTATATATCATATTATATGCATAGCATATAATATGATGCAGCGTATATATACGCTCCAATGATAGTGACCAGGAAAATTGAGCGTATATATTCGCTAATGATGCAAATGGGTTAAAATTGTTTGATTTTATAAAATTTATCATTAATTCTAAACAAGTAATTCTTCCATATATATATATATATATATATATATATAAGTTTATTTCGTGCACCTTGGAAAAGGCTAATTATTTGGCCCGTATTTTATATTTGGATAAGGTTTTGTTTTTTAACTTATATATCAGGTGTCTTTCCTGAAAACTTGATTTTGCGCTAGCGCAGACACACATTTTTATAACTGATCATTGGAACCTTTTTCTCTCTGCCTTTATGCTGACAATGTCAAATAGCGCCATTTCGGACCCGATTTCACCATGGTAAAACTGAGCGTAAGTTCAAAAATATAAGTAACGATATACGAATTGTTAAATGAATAATGTTATATAGTAGATTGTTTCGAATTACATGTTTCACTCAATGCATTCATCATTTTTTATTAATCATCATTTTTATTTATTTGACTGAGCCATGGTAGCCTGGCTGGTAGAACGTCAGTCTCGCAACCGAAAGGTCGCGGGTTCTGTCCTCGTCTTGGCCAAAGACCGCCGTGTTGGATAATGGCAGTTGGTGCACGTTAAATGTGTCGTGACTGCAAAGTCCTCCGAGTTCCCACAACAAATGATACCTTTGGGGATACTGAATCAGGGATGAGTTGGTCTCTGATTGGGATTTAAATTCTGTCTTGCGGATGGATGAATGAGGGTGTGAATGAGTTCAACCGCCCCCTAAAAAGGGCTGTGTCGGTGAGCTCGAGCATACCTCTGCCTTCATTCGAAAGAGCTCCGCTCATTCGGGCTCGGTACGAGCAGTGGCAATAGTCCCACCACCATATGCAAATAAGATTGAAAAATATTCATGTGTAATCTGTATTTAATTTGGATCTAAATTTTTCTTCATAAAACTCCATTCCCCCCAAAAATAAGGGGGTGGAGAAGGGGGAACGGTCTAGTGAAGCTTGGTTTCCTTAGTATTGCTATTAAAACTGGTTTTACTAGCCACTAAAGGTGGATATGGACTTTTAAAACTATTAGCCATGACTGAAATGGAGCGTTTAAAGGTCTTATCACACGGCGTAATATCGTCCGCATTTTTCGTCAGCAGTTTTCCGTTTCTACCCTCAAGAACCGGTCAAGCAAGTTTTTCGTCTTCGACAACTTTTTTTAACCAGCTTGAAAATGTCGAGGATAATGGCGGAAATATTGTCTGTAAACGAAATTCAACAAATCATGTAAAACCTCGAAGTGACGTCACTTTCATTGACGTTGCTGACGAAAAGTGCGGACGATATTTTGCCGTGTGATAAGACCTTAAAACAATCAACAGGGTTATAAAAATTCTTACATTTCTTCCTTCTTTTAAATTTGTTATTATTATTAAGAAATAACAACAATAATTAAAAAAGCCTTTATTAATGTATCGAAAATTAACATTTTCTTCAAAGTAATTCAACGCAATGTAAATATAAAATAAATGATTAGAAAAAAAAAGAAAAGAAAACTTCCTACGTAATGGAATTAAAAGAATGATTAATTACTCAAGTCCCACGATATGTATATAGAATTCTTAAATCATTAGTTTCATATTTCTTTCCAGTCTTAATGTAGTCTACTACTAATACACTGATACAGAAAAAGATTGCAGCACTTATTAGAACTTCATTGGGAATAAATTTTTCTGAAATGTTAGAAACTAATAATAAAAGTATTGTTTGAAGTAGAAAACTATTTTCTGTTTCGAAAAGAAAGGTATTTCGACCCATCATGTGGGTGGGGAATGGGATTAACTTCCGACAAGGAACTAATGAAAAGTTATTGCTTTTAATCTGCAGAAACTTCTGCGATTCTGTTTTTTTATATGTCACAAGTATTTTTGACTTAGCTTTCCAATTTCTCGCATACCAGGCTTCAGAGAAAAAAGCATTGCAGTTGTTAAAAAAAATTATAATAATCACGAGAATTTTATGAGTCTCCACTTCCTAGCTCAGGGGCAACGAACAGTTATGGATCAATGTGTCATTTTTAATGAGGTATAGAAGTGCCATCAAATAATTTCGACTTGTTATTATTGGGTAAGTTTTAGTTTAGTTTTAATTATTTTAACGTCCCGTTGTAAAGCAACACTTGGGAAATTTTGGGACGGAGCTCGGGATTTTGAACCACGGTCAGATGACGAAGACGACACCTGAGCTGGCATCCCCCACTCCACACCAGTAAGAGGATGTTTGGCCTGACAGATTTAACTTGCAAGAGACCCCCTTATATGACGGTTCTTCGATGGAATAGAGTCTCGAACCTGAAACCTTCCCGTTCCAAAGCCGAGACCTTACCACCAGGCCACCACTGCTCAATATTGGGCAAGTAATATTATAAATAACTCAAAACTTTTAATTTACTAGAAAAAAATACATTTTGCATTGTATAGTATTAAATATTTTAGTTATACGTGTGATTCGAACTAAAGTAACATGAGTGTAAATTCTGTTGTTTGCAGATTAGATAAGTTTAGTTTAGTTACATTAACGTCCCGTTTTGAAGCAACACTAGGGCTATTTTGGGACAGATTTTGGGTCATTTTGAACCGCGATGATGACAAGGATGACACCTGAGCTGGCACCCTCCTCCCCAAACTTCCAGACTACACCAGCGGCAGGACGTTTGACCCTGGCTGATTTAACGTGCACCAGACCAAATAACACGGTGGTTCTTCGGTGGAATGGGGCCTCGAACCTGCAGCCCTCCGGATATTAGATGGCAAATAAGTTATATTAGAATTGTAAGATGTTACTTTTAGCAGAATGCATACAAAATTGGAATCCACCAAATGGTTTCTAAATTATCTTTAATGTTAAACATCTTAAAAAATAATGAAGCGAAGACATTAATAAATGAAAATATGGTTAAAATAGCACAACTTAGCTTCTTCAAACAGTTAAATGTGTCTGACATCGAATTGCATGTTTCCAAAATTTAGATACTGGCATTTTTACTCATATTCTCGTTAATCTATCTGCTTCAAACAATTCTTTTTCCCTGTTTCAACAAATCTTTGAATCCATATTGACATATACTGGAAATCAATCAGTTGCATTTCAAATTCTCCAATTTCCAGCCTAACAAATTGGGACAAGTTCAGTTTAACTAATGAAGTCACATATAAACCGTTTCCAAACCGTTTTGGTCTGTGGCATGTCCAAAATATTGTGTCGCGTGAAGTCATTGGCAAGCGTGCCATTGGTTTTCCATCAATGTCCTAGATTCTCTGAGTTCGAAATGAATAAATTTTTAGGTATTACATAATTTTAATTAATTTCCTCACTAAAATTAAATAATTATTGAATTAAAAGAAAGCGTTGATATTACAATAATTTGTTCTAATTTTTTATTAATTACTTTTTAAATAAAAGAGATAATTTAATTTAATAACAGTAGCTTAAGCTCCACAATGAGAATATTCCTTGATCGTATCTCTAATGTCTAAATATAGATTGAATTTTTCAAATTTTGTTGCCAACGTAGCAACTTTACGATCAGTTTTTCTTTTCAAATTGATAGATTCTTGATCGTCCCATTTTTCACTTCTCTAAGTAGCCCCATTACTACTAAGAGAAATGATGTAGAATTAATTCGTGTATTGCTTATATAATTCAGTCGATTGATAGCCGAGAGTCGAAAAATTTCTGTAACCGGAAAAAGGTAAAGAAACCGGAACGCTATTAATCAGTGTTGCCACGAATTGTGTGTTTAAAATTGGCATTAACAAATAAATTTGTTTTAAATTCAAACGATGTTAATTAAAGCTTCACTTTCTTTTTATCATTTCAGAACAAGGTGTGGTTTTAATTTGAGGTCTGAATTTTAATTTTTTAAAACTTTCATTGTCAATTTTTATAATTGGCAAACATTTTGGAGCTCGACCGATTTTGAGATGGGGGAAAAAAAAAACGCAGCAAAAAAAACAAAACAAAACAAAACATCGTTTTTCTAAATATCGACCCATGAGTAATCTGATTGACTTGTGATTGTTTGAAACCGTTCTAATCTGATTCAGAGAATGAATAATTTGGAAAACAAGTTGCAATTTCAGTTGGCGATAAATATGAAACCTTCTGCATTATTTTCTAACAACCCTAAAAGCCAAAGATGAATGCCTCAAAAATGATAAATCGCTACTTTGTTGCCTACGCATTTTAGGGCTTCAAAAAACCTCAAACCAAAACATTATGTTTTCACATGATAATAAATATATACTAAAAGTTAGTAATAATTTTCATTTAATATTTCAAACAAAACTGGTAAAACAAACCTCCAATGTCAATGAGTCATGTGACTCGCCATCCACCAATCACAAAGCGAATAAAACTCCATTCCTACATAATTTTTTTTATAATAAATAGATAGATACACGATAAATATTGAAGATCATTTATGGTACACCTTATATGTTACTTATTTTTAACGAGCATTAATAAGTTAAATGGAAGGGGAAGAACGTGTCATGAGAGGGCTTCGATACTTATTTCTGTTGGTTTATTACTTTAGCATTCACATTATCTATTGACAAAACTACAAGGAATTTATATCCTGTACTGATCATTTAATATCTTGAAATTGACAGACTTCGTATACGAATTTGAAATTAAAAATTTGGATTGCATGTTGTAAACGAATAATTTTCTTTGAATTGAAATATCTTTATTTATTATTATTATTATTATTTTGAGGCACTGTTAATTTCTAAACGAACTAGCCGTCGATCCAGAAAATAGTCGTTTATCTATGCCATTCCCGGCTGTGAATGGAATGAAAAATTGCCTTGTTTCTAACGACTTTATTCATACGCCAAGTTTCTTTACATCGAAACTTTTTATTTGTCGATATTTGAATGCTTGAATGCCCAAACGATTATTTATCGAATGTAAATAAATGTATAATGCAAACGATAATCGTAGGAATGTGAATAATGCAAGTTTTAAGTCTTGATATCTTTCAATAATGTACTTATTTATGTGGAACTTGAATATGATTTCCAATGTGTTTATTATTTGAAAAATGCAATACATCTTTCGGAAATTTTTTTAAATATTTTTTTATTATATTATTCTAAGCATTGGTAAAGTTTTCAATAAATATTTATTTTATACATTAAATAAATCATTATTTTATAAATTAAATAAATATTTATCTTTTAATCAGAAAAATATGTATTTTTTTTAATAATGACATTTATTCAGCTTTCTGAAAAATTATTGTTTTCATTTTAAGCTCGAAATCCCATTTTTTATTTAAAATCCTCAATGTTTTGCAATAATATTGTGGACAAAGAAAAAGTATCGTTTGCTGAAAAATAATTTTGTATCAAATAGTAGTTGAAGAAGATTTTTTTTCAATTACATTAATATAATAATAAATACTTTAAATAATATTCATGTGGTTAAACTTTATAACTTTATATTATTATGTGCGGTTAAAAAGTTTTTGTAGTTTAAAAGTATATGATGTTTTGATATATACTATTTAGATTATATTTGGAATATTATATTTGATTTAAAATGTGTATTTTGATTAATTTTTTTACATGGCATCGAAATCAAATTTAGAAAAAAAAAAAAAAGAGTTTGTGTAATCTTGCATTGCGAAATGGTCGATAGTTTTATCTTTATAGTAGTTGATTGAGAATAATAATTCATTATAGCATTATTTTTATAATTTATTTATTATTTTATGAGTGTGAAAGAAAAAAGTATAAGAAAATCTTTACTTAAAAATGAAGTAATTTTAATTGTTTCCGATCAAAGATTTTCCCCCCTTAAAAATGCGCATTTTATTTTATAATTTAAAAATAAAACCAAGACTTCGTATATTCTAAAGGACCACGGTTGCCTTTTGTTAAGGACATTGTGTATGATGATATTATAATATTTATTCAGAACATAGAGTATAAATTCATTGGTAATATTTTGTTCATCATATAGTGTATAAAATCAAATATAATATTTGTTCAGCGCGTATCGTGTGAACTCGATTATAACATTTTTTTTACAACACGGATTAAATGAACTTTTTATTTTATGTATTGAATCATATGTGTTTCCTTACATGTGAATCATGCCTAGATTAAAATATCTTGAATCTTTGAGGCCATGGAAGTTTTGGAATAGACCAGTCGAAGGAATGATTATTTTCCTAGCAGCCGCGGTGGCCTGGTGGTAAGGTCTCGGCTTCGGAACTAGAGGGTTTCAGATTAGAGACTCGATTTTACCGAAAAACCGTCGTGTAAGAGGGTCTTTTGCATGTTAAATCTGTCAGGCCAAACGTTCTTCCGCAGGTGTGGTGTGAAGAGGGGGGTGCTAGCTCAGGTGTCGTCCGCATCATCTGAAGATTATTCAAAATTACGAGGTCCGTCTCCAAATAGCCCTAGTGTTGCTTCAAAATGGGACTTTAAAATAAACTAAATCGTACATTCTAAAAACTTTTTTTAAAGTATAAGTAATTTAAAGCAATAGATACGGCTGTTTCGTAATTATAATAATTAAAAACACGTGAAATAGTGATAGTTTTAACTGGAAACGAACGATATTTTTACAGTAAAATTCTCCAAAAGTAATATTTGAGATGTTTATATTAACTGTCTACTGATTTTTTTTTTTTTTTTTTTTCGGATTCTGAAACAGTCCATGCTTTCTGCAATACCAATCGAAGGGAGTTTCGTTTAGTTTTATTAACATTCCGTTTAAAGCAACATTAGGGATATGAATGGACTGATCTCGTATATTGTAAACCGCTGTCAGATGACCAGGACAACAACTCAGCTGGCATCGCCTCTCCAAGTTTCCACACCACACCAGACGAAGTGAGAGCAGCGATAATGAAAGGGAAGTTAAAACGCCTTTAGCTTGTAAGATAGAAATAATGGTACTAAAAAAAGGTTCAAGAATTATCATATTTTATAATAGATATTAATCTAAATGAAATTAGAGGCATTATTTTTCCCAACTTTCTAGTAAATTCTCTAATAAACGTGTTATCTTCTTCTCACCTCAGAGAATTTTGAACCTTGGAGGCTTATTTTAATACGTGAGAATATTATTTTCCTAATAAATGCTTGTTTCTTAATATAGTTAAAAAAAAGCAGTTATTTGGGTGCAGGTATAGGTTCATTGCATCTACTGGTGAAGAATAACAGCTAAGCTGTCTTCATACCAGGCCAACTACTGCGCACAATGGAAGGCCACGCCTACTTTAGGAAGGTCATATGACTGCAACGGTATTGTGGCAAATAGTTGTCCCGATGTGACAACTATTTGGCATTGTCCCTTTGTGGTCACGTGATCTTGCTGTGGGAGACGTGACCTTAGAATACGGCAATAGTTGGCCTTGTGTGAAGCTGCTTTAAGAAAGACTTTAGTGATAAACACATCTGCGTTTTATTAATCATTTTTAACCGTAACTTCTTCTTTTTTTTTAGTTTGGTCTTTTTTTTTAATCTAATTTTTATAAAGATTTTTTTAATCTGAGCATTTGACCTAAATCTATAAAGTGAATTCGAACCTACTTCTGATTTCAAATAAAACTTCCCAAATCCTTACAAATTTTTTTTGGTGTAAATCAATTTTTCTTTAATTTCATAACTTGCAATCTTTCCTATCTCAAAAAAAGAATGTATATGCATCCCATGCTAAAAATTTTGAATTTTCGAATAAAATCGTGTTTTTAAAAATGGCATTTTGGAATATAGAAAAAAAAAAGAGTGGTGTGAAAACAATTGGAAAAATGAATGAATTAAGGAGATTCGAATAAAACCTAACACAAAAATAATTTTGTAATGATATAGATATGTATTTATTACGAATTACACGTGCTTTAAGAATGAACAGATATTAACTAATATCAAGAATGCTTTAATATCAATTTATTAATAACTGATTTTATCACATTTTTCCTGTTATTATTAGAATTTTTCAAAATATTCCTTAGTCCTCGGAGCCTTTTCTAGACACGAAAATTGCTGAAGGATTAATTAATATTAAATAGATTAATTACATTTTCAATAAATATTCAGTAAATTTCAAGAAATGTTTTAAATGATTTTCTTCAATATTTTTAGAAGAAAATCATTTAAAACATTTGAAGAAGAGATATGAAATTTTTAAAAAAATTTTATGATCGGAAATTGTTAAATTTTTCATTAAATCCCCACAAAATTAGAATTTTCGTCACATTTGCAATAAAGATTTCTTTTTGCTTATTGTTTCTTTTTTTCAGTATTTTTTTTTTAAAGTTTTCATTTATTTATTTCTAAAAATGAAATCTAATATCTGATTTTTTTTTCTTCTTTTAACTAAAATTTACGTTCGTCTGCTTTGAGAGTAAAAAATGAATACTCAGTATTCTAGTTTAAGTGTGAAGTTGGCAACAATAATTCATAATCAGTTAAATATTTTGCTTTTAATGATGTTGTGGAAATTAGTGTTTTGTCAAATTAATTTTTTCGGCTGTTCTACCATACAAATATACTTATTCTTGTTTTATTGAACTCAGAATTCAAAATAAAGTTGAAAATTATTCTACTGTTGCTTCAATTCGACAAGTACTATTTTTCAAGAAAACCAAAACTTGGTGTCGCAATGCAGCATTGATCAAGTTTGTTTTAAAATGCATAAAGATTCTAGTTTTCACTTTTAAGCAGGTAAGTTCTCTTTTTCTTTTACGAAACTCTCTAAATTTGATTTAAAATGCCACATGATTATCAAAAAGGTAACTTCAATAAATTTGAGTACTCATTGCTCTAGAGTAATATGGTTCTAGAATTTTAATTAACTAGGAATTTGAAAGTCCGTTGGTCAATGTAGACATTTAATAAAAAAGCTCTCATGTCTTCCGATTAATGCTTTACAACATTAGCTTCTGTTCAGAATAAGATTATGTTTAAAACAAATTATTTTGTCTTTTTATACAAAATTTTGCTCTAAATGAAATCATAAAACTGGTTTTGAAGGAATGAAAACTGTCTTAAACAACGGTCTTTAATTCGTAGATTATTTCTTTATTTCATTTGTTGAAATAATAATTAGTGCTATTGAAAATTAGAAATTCACTAGTTAATTTCCAATAAGTATTGCATTTATTGTTTCTGGTCTTGAAAATCAGAGAATCAAATGTTTTTTGGTGACCTGCAATGTTTAGATATTTGATTAATTTATATAAATTTGAGTACTCATTGCTCTAGAGTAATATGGTTCTAGAATTTTAATTAACTAGGAATTTGAAAGTCTTTTGGTTTCTTCAATTTAAAAATAAATCAGCGAATCAAATGTTTTTTTGGTGACTTGCAATGTTTAGATATTTGATTAATTTATATTTCTTTTGGTTTCTTCAATTTAAAAGCACTCTATATGTTTTGAATGGAAGAAAATAAAACAGCTTTCCGTTGATTATTTTTCGATCGAATTTAAATAAAGAAATGATCAATATTGGTACATAATTGTAATTAATATATAATGTTTCATATAGTTCTTGCTTTAAATAAATAATTCCTACCATATGATACAACTTTTCACTTCAATTTTATTCATTTCTACATTTTATATATTGTTTCATTAAAAGAAGTTTACAAATTTTCTACTTTATGCCTTGAATTTTCAATAATATTTAGAAATCTCCACTCAAATTAATATTTTGTTTGTGTATCTAACGACGGTTGTTATTGTTCATAACATATGATATGCGGCAGGTGCATATTGAAGGTTGGCAAGATTTGATCCTGTTAGGGCGTTGGTAGAGGTTAGAGACTTAAAATTGATCAATTTATGAATTCGACGATGCTAACTGTTGTGTAAATAAAAAAAAAAATAAAGTAAATAAAAACTTCAAAAATTCCTTTATTGAATAAAATTTAATGGTAAATCAAAATATTTTTAAAAATTTGTTCAATTATTTGTTTATTTATTGCAATGATACGTTTCATTTGCAGTATAAAGTAATAAAATATCACATTAAAATAATATTCTAGAACAATTCATCATTTTTACAAAATTCATCCACAGAATTATAAAATTTGATCAGAAAAAAAAAATGCAAGAGGTTATACTTTTTTTCGTAGGGGGGGGGGTCAAAGAACGAATCGATCACTCGGTGAAAGTATAGCATATAACCTTTTTTTTTTTGGTTGGGTGAGGGAGTTGGAACAGTTTTGGTAGTTCTATCAGGATTGCAGTATCGTTTCGAGTAAAACTCTGATATGTGTTTGTGTGCGCAAGTCATCTTGGATCAGAAGCGCATTTGCTGTTCAGCGTTTTTAATCCACTGTACAGTAACACTGTACAGCTCATTATTCGCGCTTCCTTCATTCGCATTTTCACTATTCGCGGATTAAAAAATGCGACCCAATTCCTATATTCGCGGCTAAAAATTTCTTTATTCGCGGATCTAATAAGTACATACATAATAATAAAAGGATTCCAATAGGTATCCAACCCGATATCCTTCGTAAATGCCGTCAAATGGACTGATAAAAAAAGTAAAATAGACCTTATTACTACTTAGCCTAAAGTATGTTGTTAAATGATATCGCCGAGGACTTTGACATAAGCCGCCTTCGCCGTGATCGGTGTTTTTGAGAATGCTAACAACCGGAATGAAAGCAACCTTATTACTCAATGAATAAAGTATATTTGTAGAATTGACGACTAAGAAATAAGGTAGAATTAACGATTAAGAAATGAAAATTGACTCACCTCATTCCGAAGATTAATTTGAATCTGACGCAACGAATTCAGATCTCAAAGACTATTTTATCCATTTTAATGTAACGTTTAAAGATTGGAGCAAATTATACGAATACAGAATGGACGACTCAGTTGAATACAATAACCTACCGGAAACATGAATAAGAAAAATGAATAGACAGGAAATAATTTATTATCTATTTGTTATATGTAATATATATAATTTTTTTTAAATGTTGCCACCTAGGAACGTATCCCCTATAATCCCATATAAATGACCATTCCGTATTCACGGTTTCTGTATTCACGGCATATTTATGGAACATATACCCCGCGAATAAAGAGCTTTTACTCTATAAAACGGTTCTGAATGTTATAGTTAACATTATTTTTCGAACAACTTACAATCTAAAAGAGCAATAAGTTCCATCATAATGTGCTTCGAAAAATGAATATTTGTTTCTTGCTTGCTTTGTCAATTTCTATTTGATAATATTCCTCCAGATGTATTATTATTATTCGGATTTTAATTATATTTGTGGTAATAGCGAAGTTATGACATTGAACGTCTTGTGTGTTTGCTATTCCAAATCCATGTGTAGAATTTATTTTTTCAGGCATTCATATTTCGTTAAAAATGAATGTCTGAAAAAAATAGAATTCCTAATCCCAACTGTTTTTGTTAAAAATAGAATTCCGAATCCAAATGGGAACTATCGTATGAAGACTTCAGACCAAAGAAGATTATTTTGTATAAATTCTCTTTTAGTTAAAATTTTATTCTTCTAAATTAATTTTATTGTACATTCTTTTTTTCTATTCACAAAATGATTGCCAGAAATATATTTCGGTATCTCAAATTTCTATATATTTATACTTCACATCTCGATCAAAAGTTCAAAGAGCTCTGATGCAAATATGGAGACAATTTAGACGCCCCCTTACAGTGTTGAATAACAGATTATAATTTTAATCCTTCGCAAAACGGAGAGGGTTCAAACAACTTGAGCAAAGGGTCTTCCTGAAGAACAACCTGTGACTCATGTTTAGAATCACTAGACCATGAGAAATAGGGGTCATTGGAGCACGTTGAAAATCGATTTACTTCTTATGAGATCGTCAGGGCAATCACTTTAGGAACAAGTCCATTGTGAAAAATATTACAAAGGGTATGAAACGAATCATCATTTTTTACTTTCTCTTGTATGTAGGTACTAGCCGCCGAAAATAATATAAAGTGCAATCAATCAATAATTTGGCAATGTTTATTCGAAATAGGATGAACGGTACGACAGTATATAAAATACGAACAAAGATTCATTTTTATTTATAAGATTTATGTATTCTTTTAGAATTGTAAAACTTGGTGTTCTTTCAGAATGGCAATAAAACAAACTATTTGATTTGATACTATTTGTATCTCGTGATGCGATTGATATTCGTTCAGAACATTAATAATTCCATTGTTTGATTTTAGAAAATGTGATTAAAATATTTTCTTTTAAAATTTATTAAACGTAGAAAATATATTTAAACCATAAAATAGTTAATATAATTGCTTTTTGTAAATTAAGATGGGACGAAATTACTTGTGCTATAACATTTTTGGTAGTTAGTCGGAAAGACGCTAAAATTAAATTGAAATTACCCCCCCCCTAGGGATTGGTCTCCACAAAACTTTCTCACATTATCTGCAATAATATTGTTACCTCTGAGAATGACTCGCATGACATTTACGTATTATAACTACAAAATATTAAACTTTAACTTGGATTTAACATTTCTACATATGGCGAGTTATTTGGAGATTAATCCTTGGCTAATAGATGCGATTGAGATTCGTTTTTTTCTTCTAAATTTTAGATAATTCTACTATCTTTTTAACCATCCCGTAGATGCAAACAATAAGCTGACTAAATTTCATCGCTGTCGGATGAATGGTTTAGGAAGGCATAAGAGTAATACAAACATTTATTTTTATTTATATAGATATACAGATTAAGCCCCTTAATTATCAGAAATTTGAACCTTAAGAGTTTTTTAAATATCGCAAATTCCTTCAATGCTTCTCCGAGTTTCAAAAAATATGTTTTTGAAATTCTGTCAATAAACATAACGAAAGAAAAAATACTTTGAGATAGACGAATCATACATGGTATATGATGCAGACCTGAAATTTCTAGGTTTTTAACATATTTTGAAGAAAGTCCATTCCCATAAAATTTGTGTGTTTCATCCATCTGTCCTAATGCAAAGGGACTGCTTTTAAATATAAAGAGCTAAATGGATGGAGTTTGAGAATCTATTAACATATTAAATATAGATATATACCAAATTTTAAACCAAATCTGTCATTGGGTTGGCCGATCTATGTCTAATCTAGTCAATTTAATTTCCTATCTTTTTCATATCAATCAATTATTCAAATAATTGGTTAATCTTTTTCGAATAATCATAAGTGTTTTATCTTTTATGATTCCTTAAAAAAAATTCATGAATAAAACTTTTATGTTGTCTAATCTCTCTAATTATTTTAATTTCTGATGGCTATCGAATCAATGAAATATTCGAATAGTCTCCATAGAATAATAATAAGTTTATGTTATGGAAATTTAACTTTAATTCATAGATAAGTTTTATTTTATGTCTAATCAGTTTAATTTAATTCATGATATTTATTTAATCAATTTTTTAAATATTCGAATAATCATAAGTATTTTATATTCCTTTTTGGATTTCTTTGCTTAATTTCACGAATAAAATTTTTGTTTTATTTATATAATGTATCATAAATTTAAATCCCTTTTAACCAAATCAATCATTTATTCGAATAATTTTCATCAAATATCCATAAGTAATTCTTTATTCTTTGTTTCCTTTTTCCTTAACTTAATTTTATGAATAAAAGTTTTATTTTATTTTTAATTTGTGTAATTAATATAATTTCTGATCTTAATCGATCCGAATCTTAATCATAATACAATAATGATCTTTATCGAATAATCGAATCTTCGGTAATTCAAATCAATTCAATCTCCATTTTATTCGAATTATTGCGATTTTACTTCATTAGTTTTATTACAATCCTAATGGTCTTTCTTATCGGATTTATTGTCATTACAGAACAATGTTACCGAAACCTTCTAGACAAATAGATCTGACGGAAAAGGATACTGATATTTGATGATTCATAAAACCGGATGATATTTTTATCTATCTCGCAGGGAGTCTTCTTTATTTCTCTTTTTCCGAAGCGACGAGACTCTTCAAACACTTTGATGATTCATGCCCATTTTCCATTGTTTCCCGCTACTGATTGTTACACCTGCCCCTGATAAAATATTCCCTTGCGCGCTGCAAGGTTAATGCGGCACAAAAAAAGAAAGAAAACAACAAGATTTGGATCATAAATTTTATTTATAAATTTTCCTGCGGTTTGTTATGATTCATGTCAAAGACCTAGATTCAACTTTTGCTTTGGTGAATGTTTTGCTTTAAATCGTGTAGAATGCGGAATTAAAAGTTGGGAAGTGTTTTGGTAATGAAATGTTGGAACGATAGAATGTTTAATGTCAATGAAATTATGTATCAAAGGGGCAACATTCCGGTGATAATTCGCTTGGAAAATATGTATGAGACTAGTTGTTTGCATTGTTTTGATGTTTGACGTCGAATTTTTTGTTTACGAATCCTTTTATGACGTCAGTCCTTCGTTATTTTCAGATCAGAATTTTTTTTGATATAATGTTGACTTTTATTCAAATGGGATAAAAAAAAATAACGGCATGGTATTTTTCCGTTATGAGGGCCCTTAAAAAATCGACAAAAAAGACGTCAAATAATCGTTGGTCGGGAAAAGTGGAAAATCAACAAAAAATGCAATATTACGTCAAATTTAAAGTTCAAATTCGTCAAGTTCAGGTTATACACTTGGCGACTTTGTTCGTGTTTTATTCACATTAGCGACATTTGTTTCATTTGGCGACTTGACTCGCGTTTGGCTCACATTGGCGGCATCTTGCGCCCGTATAAAGGAAAAGTACCAACGACATTTCAAATTAAACAATTTCATAAGTAGTGATTAATAAATATAAAAAATAGTAAATGTATTGTTGAGATGAACTACCTGGTGAACCTTTTGTCAAGAATTGGCTCGTATTTGTATTCAAGTGAAATCGGAAAGCCTCCATATATTTCAACCTTTGCAATTAATCATTGATTGATAGAATATCTCTTCATGATTTCTCCATGTCTCGCCAGTGGAATATTAGCATTCCACATCCTTCCATTTTATTTGCTTATCCATTTAGGACAGTTATTCTCCATCAATCTCCACTAGTTCCATTTTAATCCTTTGCTTAAAACTGGACTTCTTCGACCAGGACTAAAAAAATGACTAGTTGGAAATTAAAATGAGTTGGATGCTCAATCTACATCATAACAATTCTGGCTAGTTTTTCGCATTGAAATAAATTTTGAATAACTATTACTCTTCAGACGCGGTGTGGGGTGATAGTGAATGCGCATATATACCGTATCGGTCTATCAGTTTTTGAAGAGTGCTAGTTAAGCTAATGAACTTCACATTATATTTTTCCATCATATTCCTTAATCCTCTTAGAGTACAGTTTTGTTGAAAATTGGATTTAGATGTAAAGACTCCAAACAATTCCAAATATTTATAAAAATGAAACAAAATGCTATTTTAGGCTTATTATGTTGTAATGTAATAAAATTCAAAATTGTTATAAAAAAGATAAATTTCTGAATTTACAATTATCAAGAGACTGAATAGAAAACATATTGATTTCTCAGAAATTTCAGAAGAAAAATTTGGAGAATTAGGCCACACAAAAATTCATAAAAATGTTATTCCAACATACATGATGCTTTGTGTGAAAAAGGCTAAAACACCAATGTAGCTTAGATGGGAAATTTTATTATCACCTCAGAAAATGAATACAAATCTAAAATATATTTCGTGCATCTTTTTTTAGATAAATGAAAATACTGTAAACTTAAATCTATCTAGTAATCCATCACTTGGATATCGATTAAAAGTTTCTCTTGTATGAAATATTTAAATTCAAGATGCGTAAAATGGGTAAAGGCAATTTAAAAAGTTCTCAAAAATACGCTTTTATTGTACACTAAAATGAAATTTTTTAAAAATCTTATTTGTTTTTTTAAATTTTGGTTCTTAATATTTATGAAAGTTTAGTTTTGAGTTTTAACTCACCTTTTCTCAAATTCGGTACCGAGTGGTGCCACATCAGAGAGAAAATTAGTATTTTAATTGTAAATTAAGTGATTAATATAATAAGTAACGAAAATAGTAAATAATCATCCGGAAAATTTTAGTATACAATTTTTTTAGCTCTACTTGAATCAATTTTTTTAAACTTCAAGTCAAGAAAATAACAAAGTTGTAATTTTTTTTTAAAGAACGAAAACTAACAAAACAAAAATGCATAATATACCTGTTACAACCTAACTTAAACAAAAATGTATAATATACCTGTTACAACCTAACTTACCTAACTTAAACAGAAATGTATAATATACTTGTTACAACCTAACTTACCTAACTTAAACAAAAATGTATAATATACCTATTACAACCTAACTTAAACAAAAATGTATAATATACCTATTACAACTTAACTTAAACAAAAATGTATAAAAACCTGTCATTTAAAGAAAGAAAAAAAAAACACCAAACGATAAATTAGAAAAAAAAGTTCTATAATATTTCGATAAAAACACTTTTCAGCTTAGATAAAAATAATGGATGGAAACTCTGTATTAAACTGCAATTGAAGACGAAACTCGAATGCTCCTTGAAAGCCCCAAGAGAGCTTTTTCGTTTCTTTTAACTTTTTTTATTATTGTTGTTTGACTTCGAAGCATCTAGAACTGTGCCTCCTCTAAGTGCTCCAATTGAAGATCAGGAAAAAAACTGAAAAGTTACTCATCTGCTGGCATTGTTCGAAACTTCAGGAGAGATTAAAAGTATCCCGTGATCCCCTTGGTCTAATCGGATAGAAGACAGTTAATCTAGAGGCCGGTGTTCAACACTTTTAAGTTGGTAAAAGCAAGAACTAGTGTTATCTAAAAGCATTTGGTGCTTGGAAAATAATATGACTCAAGATGATGCAGCCTAAAAATGCTATCAAAATAGAAAGTCAAAAAAAAAAAAAAAAAAAAAAAAAAACTAATAATGCAGTTTTTTGCTCAATATAAGAAACTATGGAGTGTGTTTTTTTACATAATACATTTTGCATTCGTGATTTAGTTTTAATCTATCAATGCTTATATAAGGATTTTTCATCTTTATTTAACTTATATTCTTCAAATACTTCATAAGCTATATTGTCAAATACTTCATTGGATAAGTCATATCACTGACCTCCGACCCGCCTCTAAGGGCCGCGGTGGCCTGGTGGTAAGGTCTCGGCTTCGGAACCGGAGGGTTTCTGGTTCGAGACTCGATTCCACTGAAGAACCGTAGCGTGAGGGGGTTTCTTGCACATTAAATCGGTCAGGTCAAACGTCCTCCCGCTGGTGTGGCATGTTGTGGAGAAGGGGGGGGTGCCAGTTCAGGTGTCGTCCTCATCATCTAACCGTGGTTCAAAAAGACGAGGTCCATCCCTAAATAGCCTTCGTGTTGCTTTAAAACAGGACGCTAATATAACTAAACAAAACCGACTCGCCTCTAAGGCACACAGATTAACCACGCAAAGACTGAATGACCGGACTGCAGCTACAGCAACACTTCTTGCATACAGCTGACCACCCCGTCACCACTGAACGTAGCAGTATCGACAGGATTTGTTGTGGTCGACTGTTGAATAAGTATTGTCCAGCAATACATTGACCAATCAGTCAATGTATTGTTTAGCAATACATTGACTGATTGGTCAGTCAATGACCAATCAGTCAATTGGTCATTGACTGATTGGTCAGTCAAACTAACATTCTTTTCGGGGCAGTAAATGACTGTTTACGCTACAGCAACACTGGCGGGAACTATGGTTCAATCCTTAGGGCCATCATCGGCCACGGTACAACCCTTCCCATAGGAAGCACGTCCCATCATCGGTGGGAGGTCCAGAACTCTCACCTTTTATTATGCCCACTGGGTTGGAGAGATCCAACCACCATACCGGAAGCATCTTATCCTTATTTCGAGGTGGCCCTCGGGAGTTTACTTTATTGGATAAGTAATTTCTAGAATTAATCAGAAAAATTTTTTAAGCCTCGTTCTCGCTTCCCCTTTTTTTGGAACTTCAATACAATAAAACTGTATTCAAAGTTGATTATTCAATAGAATTACCAAAAAACATTGGTCAGAACTTCAATACAGTTGGTAATTCATCTTCTAGGATTACCCTGACAATCAGCGTTTTAATCATGTTTTTACGTCATGGGACTCGACTTTTTGAAAAAGGTTTATACACATATAAAAAATGAAATGGGTAAACTTATTAAAATGATAAGGTTTGAATTCACAATTATATCTTTAACTCGTTCACTGCTACTTACGAGATATCTCGTTGGGTAATTAAGTGTCTGTAAATTTCTCTGGCAATGATTGTGTTAAAATTACTTGGTGCAAGAAATCGTAAAAGGCTAAGAAATAATACATCAAAGATTTTATTTAAATTGAAAACAACTTAAATTCTCTATGGTCGCCAAAGGCAGCAAGCTATTAATATTTCTTTGCGCAAAGGTATGAATAAACTCAAAGATAAAAAATAAAATAAACCTGATCATAGCCTTTGGGAGGAAATAAAAGATTGAAACTATTGATTGTTATTGCTGTGTTGTTGATTTTATAAGTTCCTGTGATATAAATTCCTGAATTTACAAATTGTACAGACTGACAGACCTCACCCTGAATGCAACATTGAAAGCTCAAGCTTGTCAATTAATATTTTTCTTTTTTCAATTTCTGCTATTAGTTCACGCTCTCCCTATTTATATTTATTTATATATCTTGTTCAAATTTTTAATCGTTAATAAAACTTTATCCAATCAAATACATTTTTTAATACTCGTAGTGGATGCCACTTCATGTTAATACAGTTTTTTCTTCAAATATTAATTCATTCACTACATTTAATTAATTTTTAATACTTTAAATGAAATTTTAGCAGCTTGTAATGAAAAGTTAAATCAACGGGCAGTAGCTCCATCTGTAAAATGCAATTGATTCAGTATTTTTCACATGAAGGTGAAGAATGCGAGTTCAATTCTTACGATGAGAAATTATAGACCACCATCAGCTTCATAAATTAGAAAGAAAAAAAAAAGTGAATAAATGGTACCAAACAAAAATAAAAGTCCAACACCATATACAGAAAGGAAAATAGAAAATTGCAAGGAAATTCGGTTTCTATTTTGGCACTTAATTTTGTGAACTTTCTTGTGTGTATATGCATGTTTTAATTAATCGTAATTATTTATTAGAAAGTAGCTAAAATGAAAATTTTCTTGACTTAAGTAAGAATTTTTTTATTACTTGTTTTTTCTTCACTGATTTTATGATAATATAGATTTTTCCAACCTTAAAACTTTAAATGAGCAAAGTCCAACACCATATGTAGAAAGGAAAATTACAAGGGAATTCGTTTTCTGCTTTGCCACAGACTTCACACTGATTGCAATACTGAAAGCTGAAGCGTGTTATTAAATATATTTCTTTTCTCTAACGCTGATATTGAAGCACATCAGTAAATATAAAAGTTTACGATGAACTTAATATTTCAATTCTCCCAAACACTTTTATATCTTCGACATCATAAACAATTTAATACTTCCTTCATTAACTAAATCAACCAAAATAAACCCATAATTTTTTGTGCAAAGCTTTGCTTGCTCTTAGAGCCGATCGATTTTTTTTTTTAAAAAAAGAAACCTCTTTCAAAAACTTCACAATTTAAAGACATAAAAAAGTCCCTCCCCCCTCGATATCAATTAAGACCACCTAGAGCGATTCCTTCCTCAATTTTTTTTACTGCACCACCCCATAAAAGTAAAATCGGGAGCCGAACCCTTTTTATAGTGCCCGGATTTACGAGTATCGTCTGCTTTTAACGCTTTGAGCACTGAATCAGGGAGCATAGGATTGGAATGGCTTCCTTGATAGCTTCGGTGGATGGTATAGTCACGTGATCAATTCCCCCCCTCCCGAGGCCACGGGATTGAAAGGGGTTAGTCGGTTGCCAATATCGTTGGGTGGAGGAATCATGAGGGTAGGAAGACTCTTGTTGAGGGATTATGGTGTAAGCCAACATTTACAGACATATAACTTGTTGAGGAATTTTGAAATTCTTGTTCTGGAGTTGGCAATAGATAAAATTAGATTGAAACACCTTTTTATTTTATTTTTATTTATTATTTGTTTGTTTGTTTGTTTGTTTTTCATGCAATGTTTATTTAGTTTTTCGGATAGATTAGTGTTTGTGGCTTTAAAATAAAAATATAATTGCAGTGTAGTATCTTTTGGAGATCATCTGATTTCCTATGAATTTTTATTTTGCTTTATTTCAATTAAATCTCTTGTGCGTAACTTGACATCTATGACACTTTCAAGAGAATATTCTTGAAAAACAAATTGCGGGAAATCTTGAAATTTTTATTTAAGTAACCTTTCACCTATTTAGTTACTGTCTGCATGAGCCTCACTAATGGAGTCCAGTCCTATGACGTCATATCTTCATAAAAATATATATACAAGGCGAGTAGTCTGTTTCAAATTGCTCGTTGACTTTTGAGGTCATAAAAATTTCGGTTCCGACTGTACAGATAATTTGCAAATTCTTGAAATGGTGGAGAAATATGTGGTTGCCGATGGAGGTTAGAAGCAATTTAATACTTTTTTAAATACAAAATGAATTACTTTTATTCTAATCAAAAATTTATAAATATTCCCTTTAAACGATTAAAGAAACCAAAATCTAGAATTTTTTTAAAGAAATATTTACAATTTTGGAAATGTATGTAGAATTGTTAGATTTAATGTAGTTAGCAAATGTCGATATAAACTGATATAATGAATTCGGCATTTTTGCTGAAACTATAGTGTCATCTTAAGCGAGTGTTTTTGAAGATTAATCAATGGCGTGCAGTTAATAGCGTCCAAAGACTGAATTTGTATTTCATACATGATTTTCTAGAAACGATAGTAACCAAAATTTGACACAAAATTGCACGTGCAGCCACAAAATCCCATACCAAATTTGATACATTTAAATGATTACGTTTTGGAGTTATGTTTACCTGTTTTTGAAAGTAGAGACCAACAGATGGTCAATTCCTTGTTGCCTTTGGCTCAAATTCTGGTGATGTCTATACTATAAATGGTGAATCTATGTACCGAATTTCATCAATTAAGCTCTCTCCGTTTTGTAATTATGCTAATTTATATTCGGACATACGACCTTACTTTGGGCAGAGGTTACTTAAAATTTGATAGAAATCTGCAAATTCGGTGTAAAGAGAGTATTCCAAATTTCAAATGTCCAGATCAAAACTTTTTTGAGTTATTTTGGTCACAGACAGACATCTTCCAAAAATGTGTGTTTCGAACTCAGGTAGATCTAAAACTTAGAGATTTGTTAAAATCACGAGCTCGACTTTTTTTGATTATTTTCATACTTTATCTATGCGAGAAAGTGAAAAAGGAAATTTGTTTTTATATCTTTAGTATTTGTTGAATCAGTTTTTCACTATGATTATTTATCGATCTAGGATCTAATATAGAAAACGTATTGACGAAAGTGAATTTGAGTCTCTTAATTATTCTTTAAGTAAGAAGTTCCCATGAATTTGTTGAACTTTCTGTCCTTTTAATAATGTTAAAAAAAATTAAAACCTTATTCTATCTATGCCTCTTCAAATTCCGATTTGAACCCAATCTCTGTACCCTAGAGAACCCCTTCCCAAATCCCCCTTTAGTAGTCCTTCATTACATTAAAAAATACAATCGTCCACCCCTTTGGTACACCCTAAAATCGGCACAAGGGTAGTCCGCGGGGTGTAGGTGAGGCATCTTCCGGTACCACTCTGCATAATTAACCCTCTCTTCACTCCGCATTTTGCACCCCTTTTAAATATCGTTTGGCGAAAAAAGGGAGCAACGAGTGAAAAATGAACATTGCCACGCGACGAGTTTTTTAAGCTTCCTGCACCTCAACCCTTTTGAAAAAGCACGCGGTGGCAGACGATTTTTGCAAGGACCTCTTTCTGTCTTCACGGGGCTGCCTGAACCCTTTTTGTGCGTTCTAATTTATGGTGTTATGAGCGTGCTGTGCTCAATTAAGAGTGTATTTATGTGAATTCGATATTCATGAGTATTGGGAACAATCTGTGAGAAAGTTTTCACAAAAAAGGTTTTCATTTGCAAAATTTCCATTTCGCTTTATTTCGAAATCCATTGTTGACGGAATGTTTGAGGAAAACTTTTTGTAGTGACTTCCTGAAAGAGAGTAATGCAAAGTGTATGTCGAACTACTGGTGAGAAATTATTGATGACTAGCCGCCTTTAGTGAGTAGTTGGTTCGCCAGTAATATTAGCCTCTAAAATTTTCAAATTAAATACATACGTACCTTAGTTTATATATATACCATAAAAGCATTAAATAATAATTTAAACGCATTTCCAGAGTCATTAAAAATTAAAGCGAAACTAATTATGTCGGAATCGAAATTAAAATTTAATTCGGAATTAAACAACAAAAAATTCTCGAAAATAAAACCTACTTATGAAACAAATCTAAATTAATATAATTAAGTAAACGAAACTGATTACGGAAACAAAACCAAAAATTATTTTGGATTCGAACATGTTTAGAATTTAAAAATTATTAATTAAAACCTATCATTGTATTTATTTAGTAAGTGCAAATGCATCTGCTACTAAAATGCAGATGAATCTAAATAAATTAACAATATAAGCTAAGTAAGAAGGAATACAACATAATCAAAATTACAACAAATAGAAAAAGAATCCGGCCTGAAGACTCTCTCGGGTCACGAGGGGTCAATACTGTTGGACACTGTCCGATTTCCTCACAGAAAAAATCCTTTATTTTGAATCCCCCTTGAAAAAGTTTTCAGACCGAATTCTTTTTCGATTTGTAAAAATTTTGATTATTTTGTATTTTTTCTTACCTAGCTTATATTGTTATTATATATATAATAATAATATACAATATTTAATATGACAAAAGAAAAATAATCCTTCGACATTGTAATCTTATGTGTGTCACATAATATTTGTTTGTAATTTATGCAATATATCAAACGGTTATTCAATTAAAGTTTTTCTGGGTTGCTTATAAAATTCGCTATTACCTTCAGAAAGATTTAAATGCCAAATATAAGATTTTATTTCAATCAATAAATGTACTTCTGAAAACAATTATGAAACCGAAATTTTATAGTCTTTCAATTCTAATTCCAATCATGTCCAATAAAATTATTTGGATAGTCTAACGTTTCAGACTTCTGCAATCAAATCCTACCAGCTATACATTTATAACTTGGTCAGTTCGACTGATTATAAAGCTTTGAATATCATTATTTTAGGACTTTTTTAGACAATCAATTTTGAGAAAAATCTAGAGGTCTGAATGGCTTATTTTCTTCAAGACGGTTGATGGAGAAGTCTAAAATCACGCTGTTTTAAGGAAGAAAGTTGGGTTCACACGAGGCTAACTACTGCGTGCAATCGCTGCCTCGATACTGTTGTCCTGTATTGTCCTTGTATGAGTAGCTGTTGTTGCTTCCTAGTCGAGACAATGGCCAACAATAGTCCTGACGGGACAACTATTACCATTGGCCCGTTATGGTCTCGTGATTTTCCGGAAATAGGCGGGATATTCTATTGCGTGCAATAGTTAGCCTCATGTGATCTTAACCTTAATGATATTTAAATTTTTATAACTCAATCAGTTTTAATTTCAAAAGAGTGAATCTGTATTTATAAAAAATATTAGTGTCTCAAGAATATTTATTAAATATGAATCCCAGAAAAGAGCATATGGATAAAAATTTAATTTAAAAATCATAATTAATCAGAACATTTAGTAATTCAAACTTCATAAAATATAATTATTTATTTTATTTAGTTTTGTTTTGTTACATATATGGGCAATCAATAAAATTTTAGAAATTAATTTGTGCTTTTATTAATATGGTGATAATATATTGATAAAAGCTTTTTTTTTTTCAAAGCAAGTTAGTATGCTCGTGCAGGTTAACTTTTATTTTGTGCGAAATAAATTGTTGAAAATATAGTTGAAATAGTTTTTTCAAAAATTCATAAATAAAAAAAAACTTGTAAGCTAATGCATTGGAATCATTAGGAAAATAATTTTTTGAATTTCGACTTTGTATAAAACTTGTGTTTGTGCTTTATTATTATCGGGAAAAAATTTCAACATTTCGATTAATTTTTAATTAATTATTCTAATTAAAAATTCAATAAAAATTAAGCCGACTTCCAAGGTATGTATGTGTCAAATTTCATAGTTGTAGATCAATCAGTCTGGCCAAGCAGAACATCAACACACACACACGCACACGCACACGCACACGCACACACACGCACGCACACACACACACGCACACGCGCGCGCACGCACACACACACACACACACACACACAAATTCATAGTCTTTATTATGAGGATAGATTACAATTTTTATATGAGCTTCAGAAAATAAATTAATTTTCCTTTGACACATTTAATTATTCTCGCCATCTTCATGCCTTGCGTTTGGATTTTGCCCAAATTTTGTATGAAATCTACAAATTCGGCTTGAAAGGGCAGCGTATCAAATTTCATTCGTTTAGCTGGAAGTTTCTTTCAGCTATCGCGTTTTACCGACAGACAGCCAGACATAATTTGGAAAAATATTTGGAAAGGGGAAATTCATGAGCCCTTTGACGCACAGAACATAAAATCACTGAATTTCAGAAGGAAATCGATTAAATTAAATCAAATGCTCAATAAGAAAATGACATTGTGAATTTTGTATTTTTCATACAAATTAGAGGGTGGCTTCATTTGAAGTCGCTGTGGCAAATTTTTTAGCTACATACACGGCTGAGAAATGATAAAAAGGTAGTTGGGCTGAAACGAAGTTTCTATATTTCGAAGGATTAGTACAAAGTGTCGATTTTCTTGACAATTATGCTATTACCTCTTTGTAATATGACTGAAAGTAATTAAAGGATACTATTGCGAAATCAATACATCAGAAGTTTTAAATAAATTATTATTAGATTGAACAGCAGAACTATAGTCATATGATTAGTGCAGCTCATGATAATACGATATGACATAAGAGAAGATAATTTAAATTCGTCATTTTTATCACAAAGGTTTAATATACATACGGTTTCAATATCATAAATAAATGTTAACGAATATTTGAAATTTAACATGAAAGTAATACTTCCACAAATTTGGTCTTATAAATTCATTTATTGTTTGACAGAAACGAGTTAAAATCCCGTTAACACACACCACATAGGTAATGAATATTCAAGCACCTATAAATCAATAAATTAAATACACTATTTAACTTTAAATTTTGAACCCTTTTCCCTCACGATCAAATTTGCCACCCCTTAAAAAAATCTCCCCGTAAATAACAATTTAAAAAGCACTCTGTACCCATTAAAGTCACAACCCACAATACATCTTTGATCCCAATCTACACACACGCATAATGTGCGACCATATTGATATATTCAATATCCACTTAATGATTCATTGATGCTCTCTTGACAGGGCTCCTCGGAAAAGATTTAGAATGATAGTCACCGGATATGTGTGCATTCCCAACCCTATCTATCTCTGGGCCATTAGCAGACGACTTTTTAAAACCCTTCCTTTCCCTGAACCCCTTTTTTTCCTCTGCTGGGCGATATCTGTCACGTGCAACTGCAACACCCTCTCGTTGTAACAGCGGTGGGGTTTTTTCCCACGGCTGGCTGCCCTAAGAGAACTGGAAAATGGTGATGGGGAGCATCATCGGCAACTGATAACTCGACTGTGGGAGAGAATAAGTAGGTTTCTGGGAGCATGGTATTTTTGGAATAGGTGTGGGGAGTCCGATGGGAAAGGATAGTCGATCCGATGATGTCTTAAAAATATCTTTGTAGGAGATTGCGATAGTTCGTTTCGTTTTAGCGCCATATTCATTCTGCATAGCAAGAATCGTGAGATAAACAAAACAATAATAAATTACCTTCTATCAGGCACACAATTACATTATGGACTGCTCTTCCAGTGCGTGACTAGACTCCACATCGGTCACACTCGCTTAACACGCATGTATCTTTTATTGGGAGATCGAGCTCCTTTTTGCTCCAGATGCCAAGTCATTTTAACAGTTCTTCATATTTTGATTCAATGTCCTGATTTTAAGGTTTATCATTTTCATTTTTTTAATTGCTCATTACTGGACATGCGAACGTTGTTAGAGGAAAATCCTCACAAAAATATTTTTAAGTTTTTAAAAGCAACTGGCTTTTACCACCTCATATAGACCTATATTAATTGTTGCCAAACACATTACGACATTGTTCTACAGTTTCATCTTTGCACTTTATGCATCGTTGGTTCTGTTATATACTTTTTGAGCTTTTTATACAATTTTAGCTTTCTAGTTCGACTGTACACTGAAGTGACAAAAGTCATGGGATAGCAATATGTAAATATACAGATGGCAGTAGTATCGCAGCGAAAAAGTATAAATACGCAGTTCGTTTTCCAGAGCTTTCATTTGTGTTCAAGTTATTCATGTGAACAGGTTTTTCGTGATTTATGGCGGCACGACGAGAATTAACAGACTTTGAACGTGGAATGTCAGTTGGAGCTGGACGCATGGGTCATTCCATTGCGGATATCGTTAGTGAATTCAACATTCCGAGATCCACAGTATCAAGAGTGTGCCGAGAATATGAAATTTCAAGCATCACATCCTATCATGGACAGCGCAGTGGGCGACCACCTGCACTTAACGACCGAGACCGCCGATGTCTGTGTAGAATGGTCAATGTTAATAGGCACGCAACACTTCGTCAAATAACTGCAGGAATCAATGTGGGACGTACGAGGGACGTGTCCGATAGGACTATGCGGCGAAATTTGTCTTCCTTGGGCTATGACAGCAGAACACCGACTCGAGTGCCTTTACTGACAGCACGACATCGCCTGCAGAGACTCTCCTGGGCTCGTGAGCATATCGACTGGTCCCTAGACCAGTGGAAAAACGTGGCGTGGTCAGATGAGTCACGATTTCAGTTGTTACGAACTGATGGTAGAGTTCGAGTGTGGCGCAGACCCCACGAAGCCATAGACCCAAACTGTCAAAAAGGCACTGTTCATGCTGGTGGTGGCTGCATAATGGTGTGGGCTGTTTTTACGTGGCATGGACTCGGTCCTCTGGTGCAACTGAACCGATCATTGACTGGAAATGGTTATGTTCAGCTGCTTGCAGATCACTTGCAGCCATTCATGGACTTCACGTACCCACACAACGATGAGATTTTTATGGATGGCAATGCGCCATGTCACCGGGCCAGAACTGTTAGCGATTGGTTTGAAGAACATTCCGGACAATTCCAGCGCATGATCTGGCCACCTAAATCGCCCGATATGAATCCCATCGAGCATTTATGGGACATCATCGAAAGGTTCGTTCGTGCCCAAACTCCTGCACCATTCACACTTTCACAATTATGGACGTCTATACAGACAGCATGGCTCAATATTCCTGCAGAGGACTTCCAACGACTTGTGGACTCCATGACACGTCGAGTTGTTGCACTTCGCCGGGCAAAAGGAGGACCGACACGATATTAACAGTCATCCCATGACTGTTGTCACTTTGGTGTATGTATGGCGCTGTATGGCTGTTTTTGGCTCTTGTGCCATTAAAAATCCAATCCAGTCCTGCGATGGGTTTTTTTACGCCTGTTAAATGAGAATGGGAACTAAGGCTGCTTATGTACTTGTATACGAAGCATATAAAAAAAACGTTGTAAATGCCAAAAAAATTCGAATAAGATATTTTGATAAATCTCCATTATTAACCTCCTTGAATTCAAAAAACTTATCAATGGCATTGTATTTATCTACCTGTTTCAAAGATATCTTAAAAAATCCTTTTGACCAGATGGATAAGGATGGCCGATCTAATGACGTCTTATAATATCTTGGTAAGAGATTTCGATAAATCTCCACTATTAACTTCCTTGAATAAAAAACAAACAAACTTATCAATGGCATTGAATTCATCTGCCTGTGGGAAATATATCTTAAAAAATCCTTTGGAACAGATGGATAAGGAAACCCTAAAACGAAGAGAGCAAGGTGAGATTCGGTACTCATAATTTTAACATCTGTAGAATAGACAGCTATGAAATTTCGAACCGAATTCCATCTTCTTGTGCTTTCAAAAGATGTGAATGCGATTACCCAAAAACGCAATGACTTAAATATATCAAATGTGCTATGAGATTTAGGGACTACAGAGAAATTCCCATGACGTTCTTTAAACTACTTCTAAGTTTGATAACATTTGGTCCAGTAGTTTCCCTTTTATGACCATTTCGAAGTGGAATTTGAATTCCTTGCATAATAATTGAAAACTATTATCCCCTTAATCTAGGAAAAAAAAAGTTTTTAGGCAATAGGCCTGGCAGAAAAGATCGCCTTGGTATCTTAAGAGTTGAGAAATATCGAAGAATGTCAGTCAGTGTAGGAAATAGATCATCTAAATGAGGGGGGAAAGATTTTTTATAAAGAACAGTGAGACGTTGTATGGATATTTTTGGAATCTGAAGGGAGTCCGTGAGAAAGGACTATCTGACCAACAGTGTTTTAAAAATATCTTTCAGAAGGTTGTAAGTAGTAAGGGTTTTTCTTTAATTTGAAAAGTAAGACGTAGCTAGTTTTTTTTCCCTTCACTTTCTTGATTGATATAGTGGAGTGGATCATTGCTGTCATAAAGAACTTAAAGTAAATCGTGAAAACGAGGGCTACAAATATTATTATAGGGAATTGTATAAATAATTCCATTACTGCTTGAAGTAATTATTCATTTTTGGTCTTGTATTTTTATTTGATATAAAAATACTTTATTTAACGAAGCTTTTTAATTTAAAGTATACCTAATTTAATCCTTTGCACTTGGATTTTTCTTGTCAAGCATCATTCAATATGGAGTATCATTTTGACCTTTATTTTTAAACTTTAAGTAAATTATTAATTTTTTAAAAATTTTGATTGTTAAAAATACATACAAAAAGAAAAGAAGATGTAAATAAATTGTTTAGGGAAATTAAACTTATATCAATTATAAAAAATTAATTAAAACTTATATATATAATATATATCAGTGTCCTGGTATAGGAGTAGTCGTCTTCCCCGTGTTCTGGATGCCTCGAGTTCGAGTCCCTGTTCGGGCATGGTTATTATTCTTCTGTACGCTATCTCTGACATGTATGAATGTGCCCTTTTTTAAAAAGGGTTAGTGCAAGCGAATGCGAAGCATGAATTAGCTAGCTAAGTCCTACTCTTGTCCCTAGTTGACGCTACTGAAAAGAGTAAGGCACTCTCATTCGGCTTAAATCCCAGACAGATAGCTGTTAGTGGGTTAGTAAAGTGCCTTAAGTCACAACGCAACATATATAATATATATCTAATACATAATGAATATAAATATATTTATATTCATTCATTTATAATAAGTATTTGTATCAATTAATACAATTTGTACCCAATTAATACATCGCATCTTTACATTAAACTCTGTGTTGTTGGTTTTCTAAAGATCAAAACTTTCGACTTAGAGCTAGCTATCAATCTTGGAAACACAAAATTTGGAAAATGAGAATACGAGGCAATTTTTTGAAATTTAAACCGGGATTTTAACATCAATAACGATAACTGATAATAACTGGGATTTGAACATCAATTTAGCCAAATTTTGACGTCTTTTCGCGATAACATCTAAGCATATTATTGAATAAAAAAATAATGGCATCATCTTAAGAATCAAAATATAGTTTTTTTGATGATACAATGAATAAATAAGGTTTCGCTTTTTAATCTCTTTTTAAAAGAAATATTCTAGGTATAATTTCTAGCAATTTTTAATGCTAAATTATATAACATATAATATGTATATGTAATATGAAATTTTGGAAGTGTATTGCAGTTCGCAAACTGTGAAGAAGACTTTTCACTTTTAAGTTCGCTTTATTCTTCATCTGGAGGCAGGTAGTGTATTTATAAGCAGCATGGACAAGCAAACACGGAGAAAAAAGGTCAGAAATTAATTTTCTCTCGTGTTATACAACATATTTTGAAAGGGAAAAGATTGTTCATAGAGCCAATATATTATAAAGATTCTCATAGGGATTTCTGAATATGTGACATTCAAAGCAAGGGAAACACAGGGATCTTTTTTATAAAACTATTTGTTTAGGTCAGCTACTTTTATCTATCACTCTCACTTTGAAATTACTAACTAAACATTTTTACAAAGCATTTCTTGAATGAATTAAGTAGAGAACGTGGAATCAGATCAGGAAATAAGAGAATATTTTTTAGAATGAAATTACTATGGGTTAAATTAAGACAAAACTTCAGAAATTAATTTGGATTTAAATCAGATGTTAAATATATATATAATATAATACGAGATTATATATATTATATCTCGTATTATATATATATATGTATGTGTGTGTATATGTATGTGTGTGTATATGTGTGTATATGTATATATGTGTGTGTGTATGTGTGTGTATATGTATATATGTGTGTGTGTATGTGTGTGTATATGTATATATATGTGTGTGTGTATGTGTGTGTGTGTGTGTGTGT
>JAPMOQ010046118.1:170057-180764 GCA_026543055.1 Argiope trifasciata
GTATATGTATATATATGTGCGTGTATGTGTGTATATGTATATATATGTGTGTATATGCATATATATGTGTGTATATGCATATATGTGTGTGTGTATATGCATGTGTGTGTGTGTGTATGTGTGTGTGTGTATGTGTATGTGTGTGTGTGTATGTGTATGTGTGTGTGTGTATGTGTATGTGTATGTGTGTGTGTGTATGTGTATATATGTGTATATATATATATGTATATATGTATATGTGTGTTTATATGTGTATATATATATATGTATATATATATAATACGAGAATTATGCGAGTTTATGAGAAAGATTTAATTTTATCATTGTGTTAATATCACAGTAACAAAAATTGAAATTAAAACATTAAATTAGCTTTTATTGCAGACTAAACAAATAGAAATTGTATTCTTTACCCCGTATTTATACGAAATGAAATATATTTTCTAAAATTAAATGGAGGAAATGCCATTTTGTGATCTTTTAAATTGTTTATATTGTTAAATGAATCATTCAATTTTATTTAAGACAAATACTGCTTAATGTATGCAATATGAGCACTCGTATTGAGCACTGATACTAATTTTTAAGCCTTTAGTAATAGGCATAATCATCTACTAAAAATGGTCTAAATCAGAGGTGTACAAACTACGGCCCGCCGGCCAAACCCAGCCCGCCAAGTGATTTTATCCGGACCGCGGAGGGTTTTAAAACATAATGACGTTTTCGCCCAAACCTTTTCATTTTCATAAAGGTATATCGAAAAACTACGTGGCCAACAAAACGGAGTTGTTGTACTTGACCAAACACAAATGTCTATCGCGCTGTTAAGTTATAAGACTAAATAAAAAAATATATTTCGGTAACTCAAACATAAAAGAAATTTTATACGCATGTGAATTTTGACGATAAGCAGAGTCTTATTGTTTTGTTGTAAATAAAGCATCAGCAATTTTGAGTAGTTCGCTTAAAGAAGAATTAAGTATAAATAAACATCGTTTTGAATTCGGTTGTTCCAAAATCCATTTGATTGCAACGTTGCTGAAATTTCAAGGCAGCTTCAAATAGAAATTATTGATCTTCAAGCAAACGAACATATCAAGGACAAACACAAGGAAGGAAACTTAATAGATTTTTATAAATATTTGGATGCAAAAGAGTTTCCAAATTTGAAGAAATTTGCTCGTAAATTCATTTCAATGTTTGGGACTACTTACGTGTGCGAACAAACTTTTTCTCGAATGAAGTATCTCAAATCAAAATATAGAGCAAATTTATCTGATGATCATTTACAGTCATTGCTTATGATTGGTGTAACAAATTTTGATCCCAACTATAAAGACATTCTTCAACAACAAAAAAAAAAGTTTCATCATTCGCATTAGAAGTTGCATGAAAATATTTCAATTTATATAAAATAATTATACTTTGTTTGTTTAGTATTTTGTATTTTCAAGTTACAATAAAATAGTATTAATTAATAGTATTTAATGCTACTTTACTCATAATGATATTTTTCAATTTGTATATACATGCGGCCCGTATAACATGGATCTAATTTCGATCCGGCCCGTGCCGCAAAAAGTTTGGACACCTCTGGTCTAAATGAAGTAAATAATTACATTTTATTTAGTTTCAGTCTGTAAACACTCTGATGAATTATAAATTTAATATATTTATATGGACTTTGTATCCACTGAGTCACATTAAAACATAATTCTTATGACAGGAATATTAAAATAATAATAGTAATAAAAAGCCCACGCTTTGGGATCAAACACCGAATGAGTTAAGAAGATGTGATTATCGCATTTTCATGAAGATTCTATTGTAAGTATAAGAATTCAGTGCCAAAAGATTCTATTTTCCATGTTGATATTTTTTAAAAAATTTGAAGTTCAGCAAAAAAAGCTTTTGTATTCACTGGAGTTTTTATCACTTCTGCTTCTGTTTCAAGCTCAAATCTTATGAGACCTGACATAAAGTATGCATAGATAATACAATAAACAGAATAACTTAAGATTTATTTAATAGTGCAAGTGATATGATTGTCAAGATATGAAACTTAAAATATATTGCTGTCGAAACTATTGAGAGACCAAATTACTTAAAATATTTAATTGAAAGTTTCAGTAGGGGCCGCGGTGGTAAAGTCTCGGCTTCGGAACCGGAGGGTTTCAAGTTCGAGACTCGATTCCACCGAAGAACCGTCGTGTGAGGGGGTCTGTTGCACGTTAAATCTGTCAGGCCAAATGTCCTCCCGCTGGTGTGGCGTGGTGTGGAGAGGGGGGTGTTAGTTCAGGTGTCGTCCTCGTCATCTGACCGTGGTTCAAAATGACGAGGTCCGTCCCAAAATAGCCCTCGTGTTGCTTTAAACGGGACGTTAATATAACTAAACTAAACTAAACTGAAAGTTTCAGTAAACATTAATCCTAGAGAACTAGCAGTATTATTTAGTGTTACAACTTTCTCTAATAATCTTTATTACTTGTAGTAATTTAAATATTTTTTAGAAAAAAGGAAAAGTTTTAATATAATGCCAAAATAGGTTTCAAAATTTGCGAGCCAGAAGCATATCCAATTTATCATTATGATTATGATCCAAAACGAAAGGAGAAAAAAAAATTGTCATTGTTGTCATATTGATCATTGGTATCAATCAATTCTTGTCACCATAAATTTCAATTTACGTCAGGCAAATGTTTTCTGAATGAAGACAAAGATGAATAAATTTTATCACAATACATTATCAATGACGATTAACTGTTTTTCATTGATTCAAGGATTGCAATATCAGAATACAATTGTGTGAAGAATCAGATTTATTCATGCAAATCAAAAGTGAATAAAATGGGATGAAATCAATAGCGAAAGTTATTTTACGAACATGTTTTCAATGATCGAATCGTTGTTTTTCATTTTTATATGTAAAGTTGCAATAACTATTATTACAAAAGAAAATGAAATGGTTTATTTTGAAGATATTCACTCATGGCAAGGATTGTTTTTGTTCCCATCAGAAACAAATTAGTTTCGATTACCATCAATAGTATAGTATCTGGATTTTTTCTCTGTCCTTTCTAATGCACACTTGATTATGAACATAGGGGATGGAGGAAAGTGTATTGCGAGTTCTCTGCAAGGAACATTTATTGGCGACTTTAGAAATTAACCCATATATGTATTTATTAAATGATATTATAAAGCCTTTTTAAGACGCTAATCTCACGAATTCTTTTTCACTAAAAAATTTCTAAATTGAAAATATAAAGAAGCTATGGTAATCTTCCGAAAATTTGATCTCAAGACTTTGATGGAACTCTGCTTTAGATACCTCGAGTACGAAAAGCATATTTTTAGACAATATTTAATGGCGGCTTTTTTTTTGTGTGTGTGTGTGTGCATGTGAATGTTTTTCTAAAAAAAAAAACGCTTTGGGTCACATGGTTGAAATTTGGTATACGTAGTTTATACCAAATCTGAAGATTCCTATAAAATTTGGTGTAAAATCTGATCCTAGAAAGTCCGTCTATCTAGCTGTTCGAATGAGGTTTAATACTGTAATTACTTAACAATAGAGGCTAGGTGGGTAAAATTCAAGACACTGATTTATCACCTACCAGCGGGTGACCGAGCTCCGCTCGGAGAAAACAGGTATCGAAGCTCACTCGAAGATTTAAATTTTCAATTGTGATTTATCAAAACAATACATGCCATAAGAAAATTTGTGAAACCATTGGTGAAAAGATAACCGGTTAAAGTGCCCCATTGTAAACTATTCTAAACAAAGAGTTTGAAAGGGAACTATTCTATACAAAGGTAAAGTAAAGGTAAAGATTGAAGTGTGTTGAAGTTCAATATTTTTGACAAATTTATTTAGAAAAACCAAACATATATACATACATCAAAAACATATTATAAACCTATAACAGCATAAACATAAAACTTTATTAGTTCGCCATATTGGCTATAGATGGCAGCACGTTACCGCTTGAAAATTTAAGTAGCCATTATGGCGAACTAATAAAGTTTGAAAATATCCTATCTGTAACTCCGAACTGCTCGACCGTAGCGCTTCAAAACTGGCGCCAATCGATTCCTCGTGGCCAAAAACCCCAGACCCCCAAGTTTACCGGAGTTTATTAATTCTGGGGCGATTTTCGACTTGGCAACCATTCCTCGTATTATAGTATTAGATAGTGCAGACTTGTGTTAAATTTTGAGTCAGAAACATGTAAATGCGATCACTCAAAAGCGCAGTGAACATATCAAATTTGGCACAGGATTTTTTTGCACTAAAGGCACAAATACAAGATTTTTTTTCCTTCTTTCTAGCATACGTAGTGTAGAGAAAATACAATTATAATCAAGTATTCAAAATTGAGATTTTTACGAATCTCCACGTTTTATACTTGTCGAAATATATCGTTTATCGAAATAAATCGTTTTATACGAGTTCGAAAAGAACATTTAAAAAAAATGTTCGTTTTACTGTCTGTCACAAAGATAACTCAAAAATGCTTTGGCCTAGATGGATGAAATGTGGATACGATCTCATCGTTTTTGTAGATTTACATAAAAACTTGACCAAAATCAATTCGGAGGGAGTCGTCTTACAAGTTACAATATAATTATCAGTCATATTTAGTAAAAAATTATCACCAGCCGTTTCATTGCACTATCAGTTTAAATGATACAAGAATGGATTTTTTTTTATATTACCATTTCATTAACATTTATACTATGATTTGGTAGGATGTTCTATCTAGGGGCTTTTCGAAATGGGGATTAGATGCTTTCCTCCAGTATTGATATTAGGGTGGTCCGGTCATTCAGTATTATCCATGCGCCTTCGGGCAGTGATATGACTGAGTTGAAAAAGGTTAAATTCAAAGTGGATTTGCACGACATAAAATATAATTTTTACTGTTACTTAAAGTCTTTTTCTAATTAGAATGTATATATATAATATATATATAAATGATTTTCATAATTTGGAAATTAGCTGCTATACCAAGATAAGAGTGGACATCCTGCATAATATAAATGCAGCTAACCAAAATCCTTTTAATTGTAAAAAGACCGAAGAATCTGTTCAGCTTCAGATATTATTTGGAGAGCAATTTAAACACTTCATTTTGAAATTCAAAACCTCGTCTTTCACAAATTGCAAAAAGAAAAAGAGAAAGAAACAATGTCAATGAAAAAATTAAAAATCAGAGAGTCTTAGCTTACATATTCAAACAATGAGTATTTCAACACAAAAGAAAAAAAATCAAACGTTAACAATGCCTTGTTCTGTATTTAATTTTTTAAGAGAACAAAAGTAAAAAATCGCACAGCTTTTTTTTTTTTTCTGTTTTGTTAGAATTTAAGGAATAATATGCGAGATAACCCATCAAACTATAGAACAAAAGAAACCTTTTATGATATATTAAATTTTGCACAAAAGACACAGACAAATTGTCGGCATCAAAAGATATTGAAAAAAAAATGGTTCCCAACAATAAAACAAACAGGGATCTTTAAACCAATTTTTCAAATTTTCAAAATTAATGTAGCTCACATCCCTCATCAATAAAGCGACTTAGCAAACGATAATTTAAAAAAAATAATTCCACACCGGAACTAGGAGGAGGAGGAGAAAGATGAGGGGGTAATTCGAATCGTCGTACCATGAAGTGGCTTATACTTTACAACAATACCCCACCAAACCTGTGTGTACAACCCTATCTACCCCCAAACCCGAAAGAATTTAAAGTAGTACTCGAACTGAAGTGAAGTAGGCTTAGGACGTCATCAATCATGAAGCTTGACTTCAATTAAAATAGTTTTCCCGGTTCCGGCGGAACCAGAACTATCGTCTGCCAAAACACAAAAGACGTCGACCACCCCTAGCTCCAGCCAAAGGGTTACGTGGACATATTAAAACATACAGAGGGGTACATGAAGGGGTTTGGAGAGGGGATCGTTCGAAGCATTCGAACGGTTTTCCGGTGCTATGAAGTTTTAGTCGAGTCATTAGCAATTAGTGATCAAGGGGGTTGTACGGTCTGTACCCCTTTGTCGGCAGGGTGGTGAAGGGGTTGAATTATCGTTTGGTGCATTGTGTTGGAGCGTCGCCGCAAGGACCTCCCTTGAAGTGGCCTCAGTGGCATGTGGCAGAGAAAGAAAAAAAACACCCCTTTGAATCATTTTAAAGGTATTAAAAATTGAAATATTCTCGTTTGGAGTTGAAAGGATGGACAATTGGGGTGGAGGAGGTTGAAAGATT
Source organism: Argiope trifasciata (assembly GCA_026543055.1). Lineage (NCBI taxonomy): Eukaryota > Metazoa > Arthropoda > Arachnida > Araneae > Araneidae > Argiope > Argiope trifasciata. The sequence continues at coordinate 176,329 of JAPMOQ010046118.1, forward strand.
TGGTTCAATAAAAATCATATGCTATTGTAGCAGCCGAAATCTGATATGTCTGTATTTATAAATTAATTCATATATTTCTCAATTTTCTTTTCATAAAAAAAAAGATTTTCTTGAACAGAATCTTGAACAGAAAAATATTTTCTTTCTCCTATCCACCATTCAGTTTGATGTAAATAAATGCCGATTTTACCAAAAAACCGATTTTATATCGAATTAAATTGGAAATTTACTAATAAATGTCAGAAAACTGATTTGATATTGAATAAAATCATAAATATACAAATAAGTGTCAGAAAACATATTTTATAATAAGTAAAATCGTATATTTACTTCTAGTCGAAATGTTCTAGTAAATTCCATAATTTTGACTAAGTGACTCTGCAACCCTTGGTAGAAATGTTGATCAATGTCCTCTTCCTCTACTGCCACATTTTAACTAATTATCCATATGCTTGCCCCCCCCCCTTTTTTTTCTAAAAATCAAAATGTCTGTAATTTTTTTTCTGACAAATTCAGCAAATTTTAACCCTTTGCACCCAGAAAAGTTGTCCGATGCATAATTATTCACATAATATGAAAACTTATTCATCGTTTCGAAAAAAAATATATAATTGTTTTAAGCGGAATTTGTCCAAAAAAATTAATTTAGATCTTTTTACCATCCTGTAGATATTACTGACAATCAAAATTTTAAATAATTACAGAAAACCCATAAATGGTGCATCGTCTTAAACGGTGGCCGAGAGAAGCCATAGGAGTGCAAAGGGTTGATCTGTATAAATAAAAATGAATGTTTGTCTGCATGTCTCTTATGCGCTGCCGTACCGATCATCGGATCGCGAGAAAACTTTGAATACTTATGCCTATATCCGTATATGAAAGTAATAATACAATTATCTGACACATAAAGAATATTTCTGGATCTGTTTACCGCATCTATTCACTAAGAATTATTGTCAAAATAAGTCACCAAGGACCCACAACAGATTCGGCAAAGATACTAAATTCAAGTTAGAAGTTACTATTTCTTAGCTATTGTGCGTAAATGCGATTTAAGTCGTTTTCATTGCAAATTTTTGCATTATTTTAACTCTAAAAACTACTAATTGAACTTCATCGACAATTTTATGGCATAAATATATTTTTTGTAATATTACGGCATAAATATAGGCTCTGTAATATTATGGCATAAATAATCAATTAAAAAATATTTTAATCACATTTTCTAACAATCTTGAGCATTCTGAATAAATATTAAACGAATCACGAAAGATACAAAAAGTAGTTTCTTCTGGGCCGGGTACCAGATAATATTTTATAAATAGGTTAAATAAAAACGAGATATTCTTGAAGATTAGTATTTTGATATAAACTAAGTTAATGAAAATCAGTGCACATATATAATTAAAATATCATTTTGATAAATAAATAAAAAAATGTTGCATATTTCAAAACGATTTTTATTTATTTTCTCGTAATTTTTAATCAGCATCATAAGATTTATGACATAATTTTTATTTCTGCTACCCAACACAACCTAATATTAGCATTTGCACTCGGAATACGTTTCATCTACGTCATGATGTTTGAGTTACAGACGTGATACCCACTCCAATAGGCAATTGTCAGAGAAGTAAATTACTTTCACGATCTATCCAACCGCAGGGATCAGATTTTAAGGTCTCGGCTTTGGAACTGAAGGGTTGCAGGTTCGAGGTCCGATTCCACCGAAGAACCGCCGTGGAAGCGGATCTGGCGCACGTTAAATCCGTCGTGGCCAAACGTCCTCCTGTTGGTGTGGAGAGGGGGTGTGCCAGCTCAGGTGTCGTCCTCGTCATCTGACCATGGTTCAAAATGACGAGATCCGCCCGATAATAGCCCTAGTGTTGCTTCAAAACAGGACGTCAATATAACTAAACTAACTAAACTTCGCGATGTATCCACTGAACACAGTTTACAGGAGCACAGTTTTAAGGTTCAAAATCGATTCATTTAGAAGGTATAAATCTTTTCCAGATTTCCATAAGGTATCGGATATTCTGCGTGGCTTTACTGCCAGTTCATTGTGATTGTTTTAACACGCACACCTGTGAATTTCTCGCCACCGCAAGTGGTTAAATTTTTTGATTAATCATTTTCTTTATACACACCTTTCTCCTGTGTTGTCAGAGATCTCTTTCCTGCCCCTTCCCCGATATGATATTCTAAAGGCCTTATGAATATTCTTGTTCCCGAGGGGGTAGCCCCATCTTCCCTGTGACCTAGGGTCTCGGGTTCGAGTCGTGATTCGGGCATAGTTGTTCTTCCCCCTGTGTTCTGTCTGTTAAGTGTATGAAAGAGCCCCCTAGTACAAGGGGGTTGTGCAAGCAAATGTGTGTCATATTCATATGAGCCAGAAGTCAAACTTTTGTCCTCGGGTGTTCAGGGTCTCTACCTTCAGAAAATACTGCATCCCTTTTCCATGGGCATCATCATCAAGGTATGTATCTTCAATAAAACTCGCCAAGGATAACCCGATAAATTGAATAAACAACCTAAATTAACGCCAAAGCTTAACATTTCTACATCATTGTACTCAATATCATGTGAGCATTCTGTACTTTATCCGTGGTCCACAATTTTTTGTGGTGGGGTGGGGCACCACGCCCTCTTTCCATGGTAACCCGGTATCCTCATCATCAATATTATTGTGGTGAACTATATTATTGCATCATATCTACCACAACAAGATAAATGAGTTTCGAGACCGTCAGCTGTTTCATGAGAGCTATTGCATGACTGTTACATCGTATATGGTTACCTTTAAAATAATTAGGAAAGTCACAGAACCGGTTTCTCAATCCAGTCGCTGCTTCAATTTCGTTAATTTTTGTTTCATATAAATTATTCCTAATTAATGGTTACCTACCTCCCTATCATTCTCCAATTTCTAGAACAATCTCGAAGATACTATTTCATTGTATATTGTCTATGTTGGAAACTCAACAGTCATTCAGCCTAAGTGATTGAAGGGATTTCACTATTTTTTTTTTCTCGTCTGAAATCATAGGACGTTTAGATGTGCTATGATTGGTCACTGTCCGTTTTCGAGAGATATCCCTTAATGAAACTTTGTCAAAAATCCCCACTCCAATAATTGAGTCGATTTCGCCAATTAATTTTCTACTTTTCATACATTGTTTACCAATTTAGTTGTTTTTTTATCTATTGTGCAAGTATGTTTTAAAATAATACTTCCATCTGGTAGGAATAAAGTGTAGTTATCAAAGTTGGTTGGCATTAATAAATTAATGTTTATTAAAAACATTAATTTATTAATGCCAATCAACTTCGATTATTTTATTTATTAATATGGTGAATAAATTAATATGGTGAATAAATTAATATGGTGAATGAACAGCTAGTTGCCGAATGCGGCTCGTCACATAATTAAGAATACTAAATGCCTCAAACTCACATTGAGACCTGCCTGATTCGGTATAATGCGAGCCATTAATTTCCTTCTATGGTATTTTCTATATGGATAATCACTTGGTTAAATGAAACATTCAGTTTAATTAAAGGCTCTTACATAGACGGGTAGAGAGCCTTATTCGAAAAAGGCAAGAAATCCTTCTTCTCGAATATACCCTTAAAGTTAGAAAGCTATTTTTTCTTCCAAAATTTTCTCTATAACTAATGAAATATTGTATACGCAGTTCTTCTTTGAAACTGAATCAACAGCAAACGACTTTCAAAGTAAGATGATTCACATTAGTGAATCGTCGTAATTGGAAAGAGGTAGGAGGGATATGCATTCGCTCTATTATTGTCCGCATCCTCCAGCATGTTTAGGTTTAAAAGTAATGCAAAAACGCTTAGGAAATTACTTATGGAACAGTCGTTTAGCATTAAAATATTTCAAATGGAACAGTCGTTTGTTGACTGTTCCATTTGCTAGTACGGTCAAGGTTTTGCGATGTGTCAGTACTCGCTGTTAACCTTTAAATGCCCTACGTTCCAAATTTGATACTGGATTTTAAATCGAGTTGAACAAGTGCAATTGATTTGTTTATAATATTGGACTGTATATATGTTACCATTGCATAATGTTTATTTTTTGAATATAAGTTTTAAAAAACTGTATTAACTATCATCATTGTTCACATTATGACATTTTGTCAACAAGTGATCTATTTTTAGAAAAAAAATTCAGCGGGATAAATCTTTGTCTCATTGAATTTTTCACAAAATTAAAAATACTTCTGAAGTAGGTGAGTATCGTATTTTTATTATGATATAATTATTTTTAATAAAGATTGTTTTGCTTAAAGAATCAATACCTTTTTTTTTTTTGAAATATATAAAATACAGGCTGGTACCCGGCGCGTTTCTTCCGAAGAAAAAATAATTTTGCAAATATAGTTTGAAATTTAAAATAACTGTATTATTTAATT
>JAPMOQ010046118.1:226028-245003 GCA_026543055.1 Argiope trifasciata
ACATACATACATATACATATATATACAATTCTAATTGAAAAAAAAATACTTTAAATAATAGCAAAAATTATATTTTAGGTCTCGCAAATCAACTTTGAATCAATTTAATCATTTTCAAGGCAGTCATATCACTGCCCGAAGGCACATTGATAATACTGAATGACCGGACCGCCACAGCATCAACACTGGCGAAAAGCATCTAATCCCCGATCTCCTCCGAAATGCCCCTCCATGAAGGACCCTTATACAAGATAGACCATTCTAAAAAATCATAGTATAAATATTATTAAAATAGTAATATTTTTAAAAAATCAAATTTTTTATTATTTTAACTGATAGTGCAATGAAACGATTGGTGATAATTTTTTTACAAATATGACTGATAATTATCGTCTAACTTATATTCTAATAGTACGACGACTTCCTCTGTATTGGTTTTTGTCAAGTTTTTATATAAATCTACAAATACGAATTGACTGTATCCAAATTTCATTCATCCAGGTTAAGGCATCTTTGTGACAGACAGTAAGATGTACATTTTCCAAAAATGTGTTTTTAGAACTCGGACAGTTATAAAACGATTCGACAAAATCTCTAGTTTGAATATTTGATGATTATCGTACTCTCTCTATGCTAGAAAAAAAATCGTGCGCATGTATGTTAAGTGCAAAAAATCCTGCGCCAAATTTGATCTGTTCCTTGCGCTTTTGAGTAATAGCATTTACATGTTTCTGGCTCAAAATTTGACAGATGTCTGCACTGTACATGTTAAATCGGTGTCCTAAATCTTATCTATCTAGCTCTCTATTGTTTGTAATTATAGTATTAAACCGCATTCGAACAGCTAGATAGACGAACTTCCCCCGATCAGATTTCATTCAAAATTTTACAGGAATCTGAAGATTTGGTGTATAAACAACGTATACCAAATTTCAACCGTGCAACTCAAAGTTTTTTTTAGTTATTTTTCTTATAGACAAACTGAAACATTTTCCAAAAATATGTTTTTCGTACTCGAGGTGGTCTAAAAGATTCGTCAAACTCTCGAGTTCGAATTTTTGGACGATTACTATACTTTCTTTATGCTTTCAAATTTTGAAATTTTGGAGTGAAAAAGAAATCGTGTCAAATCGTTTCTAAAGGTCTTAACCCATTCATGACTACTGTTCCATTTTTGGAACACCCCTCACATAAAAATTATTTTTATTATATTTTTTTACCTAACATATAGAAATTTCATGCAAAAATTCCAAGTTTTTAACCTTAGGCATAAATGGGTTAAAAAGGCTTTAAAATGTCATTTAATAAATACATATATGGGTTAATTTCTGGAGCCTCCAATAAATGTTCGTTGCCAAGAGCTCACTATAAACTTTCCTCCGTCCTCCATGTTCACAATCAAGTGTGCTTTAGAAAAGACAGAAAAAATCCAGATACTACTACACCATTGATAGTAATCGAAACTAACTTGTTTCTGAAGGGCACAAAAACAATTCCTACCTAGAGGGAATACAGTCGAATCCGGTTAATTGGACCACCGGATAATCGGACCAGCCGCTTATTCGGACCGAATCTCAAAGAACCGAAAGAAATCCTATGTACATAAGCCTAATATTATTCGCTTATTTGAACCAAAATTCCGTTTAAACGGACCAAAGAACGTGGCAGGGAAGATGAAAAAGAAGCCACAAGTCGCCTGTGTACAGCGGGAAGTCCGAAAGGGAAAAGAACCAGTGGGAGGTGAGCAAACACTTTGTTTCTTAGAACGGGCAGCTCGGTAGTAAGTTCTTCAAACGGTTGAGTGGCATTTGCGCTCCACTAGTTAACCCCCCATGTCATTAAAAGATATCATTCACGCTCAGAATTGTCACATTATAACCGTTATCTTTGCATGAAAGATTTGGCGATTTTACAACGAACGCCAAATGGTAATCACAGTTCAAAGTAATAATGATACTCCATGTCCTTGAAAACGAGATGAAGCTTCCGTGGGAAAACGGCTGTCTACCCTTAATTGCGTTTTAGACGAGAGTTTAAAGTAATGAATGAAATGTGAGATATTTCATTTTAAAAATTTATGATAAAGGAACACGATTATAATTTTCTCGCACAGAAGGCATTAATAATTTTGATGTGCGTTATACAAATTCATCTAATAAAGTGAAGTTTAATTTTTATTTTTATGAGGATTTTAATCTCTATATCTCTTACTGTTTAACTTTTTTTAACAAAATGAAAAAAAACAACAACTTAGAAACTGCTTTAAAGTGAAATTTAAGTGGATATCAGTAATGCTTAGTTCTTTCAATTTGTATTTATGTATTCTTGTATGTATACATACTCCCTAAGCTTTTACTTCAAATGAGCTAATGTATTTTTTATGTTAAAATTTTTCAAATAAGCTGTTTTTTCTAAAATATTAAGCGCTTTGTCTGAAATAAGATAGGAATCATATTAATAATTCAGAAAATAAATGATGGTTAATTTTCAGAAAGAAAAAACATTTCTATAAGAAAATGTTGATAATTACTGATATTCCTTCAAATTTGAAATATGTTACCTCATTTTCTAGCTAATTTACCGTCAGACAATTATACACAATCCAATGTACCATCAATCGACATGTAAATGCATCTATAGTTCTTCATTAAAACGTTTAATTCTCAGATTCAATATCATGATCTAAAGTTTTATTCGCAGGTAATGTAGTAACAAATTTCTGCCTATTTTCGTAAAAGTGCTGTCAATGATTTATTACTAATTTTCAATTTGTCTTAAATCTATATATGAAAGAAAGCTAAAAATAAAATATATTACTTTACATTTTATTCGTTCTATTTTCGCCCCTAAATTTTTTTGCCAAAACTATAGATTTATACAGATTGAGAAATTACAATAGTAAATATTTAAATATTAAGCATTAAGATAAAAATAATTTTGCAGCTATGTTAGCATGGTTTCTAAAGTCACCTTTTCTTCTTCTAATAAAGCATCAAAAGGTTGCCCTATGAATTTTTTTTTTAAATATTGCATCTAAACACTTCGAATTACAAAATTTCATTAAATAAGGTAGGCAATTGTACGAAAATTAATTTTTATATATCCATCATAATTTCAAGTATTAATTAGTACAATTTTTTTCTTATTTTTATCTATACGTACAAAATTTCACGTTTCTATCCAGAAAATTTTGAGAGATATACTTAGTTTTAAATTTCGAAATAATGGTCACAAATGTGTTAATTTCGGAATGCAACTTGTACATTATCCAATCATTATGACTTCAAAAAAATTAAGAATCGCGCATAGCATTGTTTACTTTCATTGTTCGATAGTTACACAAGGTCTTTATAAAGAAAAGAAACTTTTGGTTATGATGACGATTTATTTTGTAAGCAATCGTAATGCTTTTTTCAAGTTTTAGAAAAATACAATGTCGTTTTCAGTTCCAAAAATTTTAATGGGCTTTGTGGTATAGCTATTAAAAATTATAGGAACAAACGAAGTGAAATAGTGAGAATGAAGTGTCATATATGTGATGAAAAAAATTTACAATTGCCTATATTTTTCAGGTTACCTTTTTGTTAGATTAAGGATGGGTGGTCCAGTGCTCAACATTTTAAAATAGACAAGGTTGAGAATACTTCAACTTTAATAAGTGGCATTCATACAGAAAGTCGACGTCTAAAATCAAACAAATAGGCCATTTCTAATGCAATTTTTTTTTCTTTCTGATAATTGTTGTTTGGTGAGACAAATGTTGCTTTGATCTAGATAGAAACATTGATTAGAAAAAAATTAAAGTTTGGAAAAATGAAAACAATTTATCGCCATTGGCAATTTTTTATCCGCATGTTAGAGCTGTCGTTTTTAGAAGTTCTTGAGTTAGTCTAATTTTCTACAAAAATTGATTGTATAGGAACGATAGATTCAGTTAATTTTATTGGGATTATAACTGAAATAAGTAATGAATTAACTTTGTCTATGAATGTTTGATAAATCTTCGCTGATTCATTTAAAAAAAACCGGTCCTCGTGTCCCATGAACTCAATCACATATGCCGAAGTATTATTAAGTAATTCTGCATAGGTATTGGAAGCGTTAATTTGGAACAAATTTGTAGACACTTTAATTAATAGAATACTATTCAATTTTTAAAAAATGTAATGAAAATTAACAAATATTATATGTTTTAGCAAAGTAAGAATGTAATTTAAACCTCTTGCAATTAAGCAACAAAGCCTATCCTTTGAGAGTAAATTTTACTGACCACAGTTTAGTATTTATTACAGTATAATTTTATTTATAGATAAAACCAAGTTATTCCTTTTTCGAGGGAAGGGGGATAAAAGTACCTCTAAAAAGGGCTTAAATTGGAATTAAAATCATTTCCTTAATTTGAAGAAGTCTATTGTAGTTTTCAAGAAGCAGTTACAACCATTATCATTATTTGAAATTAGAAAAGACTAAAGCAAAAAAAAGTAATAATTAATATAAAAAGACACCAAATAATAGAAAAATTAGGGATGTGTGTTTTTATATCTTCAGGAACAAACGAATAAAAAAGGAAATGCTACAGTTCATAAAATATCAAACTTGAGTTCAGATTCTCTATACTGATACCTAATTCCCCTTATTGAGCTTTAAAAATTTAGTGGTGTAATTTGCGGAATCATTTTCTTTATCTGAATCAATGAAACAATTTTAATAGGCTATGTTTTATTCTATATTAAAGAATATTATAATAAATAGTAGTAGTATCTCTCAGAAAGTTTATTCCATTTTTAAAGGCAAATAAACAACAAAAAATTACTGTTTTTCCTTTATCAAAATTATTTTACAATCAATTTTCATTAAAAACTATTTAGGGGATTCAAATATGACAAATCTTCCTTAGTTCTGCTATTTTGAAAATACTCCTATTAAATTAAGCAAATTCAAACTAAATTATATCTTAATTAATATATACCATTACAAAAGAAACAAAATCTTAAAAAAATGATAATTGTGTGGAAAGCAATAATCAATCCATTTACTGATCAATTACATTAGATTTTTTTGTTAATTTATATAGCTGTATCATTAAAACCTGAAGTTAAAACTTACGTCTTTTTGTAGTCTAAAAATTCAATTCCCTATGCATTAGATTTCCTATTCTATCTAAGATATAAGATTTCGTAAGTAAAACTGTTCTCTTTAGACATCTGTTTTCTTTATTTGTAAAGTATTATTATCTATCCGACATCGTAAGACATTTCTCTGATAAAAGCAGTATTGATTATGTAAATAGAATCAAAATGATTTGAAATATTTTTTAAAAGAATATTTTGCAAAAAGGTGAGTTGAAATAAACAAAAGTAGGTTTTTTTAACTAACTAATGTATTGAAATAAAAAATTAAAGGAATTCTTGAAATCTATATATTATTTGCTATTATATATATATATATTACAATTTTACTTCTACTAAAATGACAGTAAACATGAGTACTATTGAGATTAACAATTTTTGGCACTTTTATATCTACAACAATTATTATTAATTATTATTCTAAAAATCTGACACATCTATAATTTTTAGCGCCTAGTTTTCACACATTATTTCAAATTCATTTCGGTTATATTACAAATATTTGACTAATTAACAATTATTATAGAGGTTTGCTATTTTAAAGTTATGTGTCTATAGTTTTTTGCGACAAGTTTCCAAAGTTATTTTATTCTTTTTGACTATATTACAATCAGGATAGATAATAAATGAATTTTTTTTTTCAATTTTTTAGTATATAGCATAATTTTACATTGAAAATATCCAAAGAAATTTTCCAATGATTTTTTTTGAAAATTTCAAACTGATGAAATCTATTTTTAGTGGGATATGAAGCGATATTAATTGCATTTCACCCACAATAGTTTTCGTTATTTATTTTATTTGCGAAGGTCTTGTAGTCTTAGTTAACTAAATATTTGTACAGTTTTAACAAAAAAAAATGCATTAGCTCATTTCAAGTAAAACCAAAAAGCTTTTGTAAAAATAATAAATCGTTCTTTTTTTAATTATAGCTTTTTTTAAAATTTCTATCTAAAAAAATACAATTTTGCCTGTTTTGAATAAAAAGTTATTTGTCAGTTTTAACAGAGTTTTGTTTTTAAATCAAATGTCACTTTTGGCAAGAAAACACTTTTCAGTTTTTCAACACAATCTGTATTAGAATCTATCTTTTGAAAATATCAGAGTTAATAGATAAGTACATTTTTTTAAGGTTCTGAATGACAGAATGTGTAAGTGTATGAATCGAATGTTCCAAATTAAATAATTTCGTTCTTGCCATATTCCTAAATGAAATCAGGGCGAAACAGAATATAAATCGGAATTAAGGCTGTTGGGAATGATAACAAGAGCATGTTTGTAGCAACTAAGCAACCTTCAAAATTAATTTTACTAGTTTTCAACTAAACTTTTTGGGTATATTCCTCATACAAATTTTTTTAATGCTTTTCTAATTCAAAGAATTTGATCTTGAAGAAACTGAAGTACCTATTTGAGAATAAGTTCCTCATATTTAAATATTATTTGTTTAATTTATATTTTGTTAAAAAAATCTACAGCTTATTTGAGTGATTTATTAATGATGTACTGAATGCAGAAGTAATTAATGAATAGAATAAGGTACATTAATCACGAACAGAATCAGGTATAAATCCGAAATTAAATTTAATAATGTAGTGAAAATTTAATTTGCATTGAGCATTTTATTTCTATTTTCAAGCCATTGTTCATTTGATTATAATCATTGCGCGCTCACGATTCCTATTACTTCATAATTTTCCAGAATGAGTCGCTAAAACGTAAGATTTTTTTTTCTTTTCAAATTTAATCTTTACAAAAGTTTTGAAACGGTTACTATGACATCCTTTGAAATTGTAAGACATTTTTTAAATAGTTTCAGAGAAATATTATTCCGAATTAGGATTAGTTGCAATGTGTATAAAGTATCTGATATGTAACATTTTTCAAATAGTTTCCTAAGTATTTTCAAAAGCTCATTAAAGTACTCATTCATTCATCTTTGAAATCTTGATGATGTCGTTAGTCTTGATTTCCATCAAATATAGCATATCATGTGAAAGATTCGTACATCATGTTATTTAAATAAGCCATTAAAAAGTTCTTATAAATTTTAACTGAAGTTACTGTTTAAAGCTGTTACTACTGTTAGGATATATTTTTTCTGAACGTTAAAAAAGTAACGACGGAACGTCATGGTAAAACACCAAAATTGATTTCAATTTATTTTCTATAAAAATGAAATGTTAGAAATTTTTTTCTAAATTTAATTTTGAATTTTTTAGAAAATCTAAAGAGAAATTGTCCCGAAAACGGAAATTTTGTCTTTGGAAAGTTAATCTTTTAAATTTTAATGTGACACAACATTTGCCAATAGGCTTTTTCGATTGATTAAGTTTAAATTAAAATTTAATAGTTAAAAAATTAACAATTTTGAAAAAGATTCTAACTATTGAATATCTATTGGTGAAGAAGTAATTATTTATGTACCACATTTTATAAATCTGGGACCAGCTGTTTATATGTAGTTACTTTTTTGGTGATTTTTGTTTCTCGCGATTTACAAAAAACGAATTTAGCAGTATGTCTGTAATCTAAATATATTACAATTTTTAATTCGGAAACTGTAATTTATAGTACAGCGAAATAGATCAAACACGAAAAATTAAATGAAATTAATTTAAACACAAATAATCAAATTAAAACATGAAATTCCTCGCAAGACTATGCTGTATTTAAAAAAAAGAAAATTGTAACATTCTTACGTCAAAAATCAAATTTTAACAAACAGTCTTTCTTAACAGAAAATCTACCAACGTATTCATGTTATGAATTTTGAGGTAAAGTAGGTAAATAAATAAATAAAATAAATTCCTTTTTTTATTTTTTGAAGGCGTTTCACGTATTTTAAAATTGTTTAATAGCAACATTTTACGGAAAAAGTTGCTCAGAAATATTTTGATAAGCAAAATTATGTGAGAAAAGTGTTAAGAATTTTTTCTCATTTTCCCTATTTCAACCATTTAACGATAAGGAGTTCATTGATGAGGGCTAAGTGCTTTTACGGTAAGGGGGGGAGTCCACCTAGTAATCTTATCTTATCATAAAGTAATCTATCACTGTCTAAAAGGTCATTAACGAAGGGGTACGGTACCGAAAAAAAAAAACGCGAGTGAAATATGCGCTCCACGCCAAATTTCCCTGCCAAAGGTGATAAAATTCCAGTAAACCTACAAACTGGGGGTAGGAAATGATAATTGGAGCGCAAATGCCACAATCCCCTTCAAACGTTGACTTGAATTTGATAAGAACTTTTTTTTACTGTGCTTCGCATGCTGAGTATCGAGTAGATCGTTTCGAAGAATTTGTTTGTAAATTTATTTTTCATTGAATAAAGTTCATAGGCAACAGTAGTTCTTATTTTATGTTCACCATACGCGTTTGCCGCACAATAAAGGTCATAATGACATTTTAATATGTTACGTATTGCACGTCTCGTCTTGTAACATAGGGCATGTTCGTGTAATCGGACCAGCCGGTTATTAGGACCAAAATGATCGCGTCCCGATGTGGTCCGATTAACTGGAATCTACTGTATCTTCAAAATAAACCATTTCATTTTCTTTTGTAATAATAGTTATTGCAACTTTACATATAAAAATGAAAAACAACGATTCGATCATTGAAAACAAGTTCGTAAAATAACTTTCGCTATTGATTTATCCCATTTTATTCACTTTTGATTTGCATGAATAAATCTGATTCTTCACACAATTGTGTTCGGAGATTGCAATCCTTGAATCAATGAAAAACAGTTAATCGTTATCGATTATGTATTGTGATAAGAATTATTCATCTTTGTCTTCATTCAGAAAACATTTGCCTGACGTAAATTGAAATTTATGGTGACAAGAATTGATTGATTGATACCAATGATCAATATGACAACAATGACAGTTTTTTTTCTCCTGCTTTCGTTTTGGATCATAATCATAATGATAAATTGGGTATACTTTTGACCTACAAATTAAAATGTATTTTAGCGTTATATTTAAATTTTAAATTTAAAAAAATATTTAAATTACTGAAAGAAATGAAGATTATTAGAGAAAATTGTAACTCTAAAAAATACTCTATACCATCTGCCTTTGGCTATCTATTGGTTAGCTAGGATTAATGCTTAGTGAAACTTGCAAATAAATGTTTTAAGTAATTTAGTCTGTTAATAGCTTCTACAGCAATGTATTTTAAGTTTCATATCTTAACAATCATATCACTTGTACTATTAAAAAATATTAAGTTATTCTGTTCAATGTATTATGTATGCTTACTTTATGTCAGCTCTTATAAGATTAGAACTTGAAACTGAATCAAAAGGGATAAAATCACCAATAAGTACAAAAGCTTTTTTTTTTTTTTTTTTGCTGAACTTAAAATTTTTTTTAAAGATCAGCATAGAAAATAGAATCTTTCAACACTGAATTCTTAGATTTACAATAGAATCTTTATTGAATAGTGATAATCACATCTTCTTAAGTCATTCGGTTTTAGTCGTAAGAGAATGAGCTTTTTTTTAATTATTTTTTTTATTATTCTTGTCATAAGAATCACACAGGCCTGCATGGGTCATGTTTTTTAACTTTTGATTATTGATTTCTATGTATTTTTTCACGTTGATTCTGAATATGACAGTTTTTTCCCATCAAGTCAGGATTTTTTGCAAAACGTAATTTTCGAAATTTGTAATATGTTGCAAAACATCAAAAATATGAAACAAGTTGACAGATTTAAAACGGTTTTTATTATAAAATGTATTTAATTTAATTTACTTTATGGCTTATACTTTACAATATCATAGCCAAGCACATCGAGAGTCCGTTGGGAAGGGGGACAAACATGTAATGAAAACTACCACAAAATTAGACTAAATGTAACAAATTAATTTTGGTACACGATATTTTATATTGATACACTTAATTTTATGTTCTTTAAATTTAATTTTATCCAGTCTTAATAATCTTCCTTGGTAACGATTTTCCATTTTTTGGATATCATGATGGAATCTCTCATTCATCTCTTCACAAACAGCCATATTCTCAGGAAAGTAATCCAAATGTAAATTTAAAAAAATGAATCTTCAAACTCATGAAACAGCCTAAATTTTGATACTTCAAAAATATGGAAACTCGTTATCACAAAAGATGGAATACTCAAATGATGGCAGACTATTGCTTGATGCTGCACAGCGATGAACCAACAAAGGCACACGGACGGAAAAGTTGCCAACACAACATATCTGGTCAAAAGAGACAACGACACAAATGAAAGGTGACTTTTTATACATACATCATCATTAAGACTGGTTAGAATTAAATTTAATTAAAGTTAAAGAGAAGTACATAAAATTAAGTGTTCAAAATAAAATTTCTTGTACCAAAATTAATTACATTTAGGATAATTTTGTGGTAGTTTTCATTAATTTTTTACCCTCCCTCCTCCCCAACGGACTCTTGATGTGCTTGGCTATGATACTGTAAAGTATAAGTCATAAGTTTAATTAATCTAAATACATTTAATAATAAAAGAAAATGTTTTAAATCTGTCAATATGTTTCATATTTTTGATGTTTTGCAACATATTACAATTTTCGAAAATTGCATTTTGCAAAAACTCCTGACGTAATTTGAAAAAACTAATGCCATATTCAGATGCAACGTGAAAAAATAAATATGAATCAATAATCAAAAGTTAAAAAACATGACATAACCCTAAAAATGCAGGCCTGTGTTATGTTTTAATATGACTCAGTGGATGCAAATTCCATATAAATATATTAAATTTGTAATTCGTTAGAGTATTTATAGACTGAAACTACATATAATGTAAATATTTACTTCATTCAGACCATTTTTAGTAGATGTTTATGCCTATTACAAAAGACTTAAAAATTAGGCATCAATGCCCAATACGAGTGCACATTCTGCGTACATTAATTAGTATTCGTCTTAAATAAAATTCAATTAACAATAATTAAATAATCTATAAAATCACAAAATGTCTTTTCCTCTATTTAATTTTAGAAAATATAATTCACATCGTACAAATACGCTCTAAATTGCACTTTCTATTGGTTCAGTTTGTAATGAAAGTTAATTTAATGTTTTAATTTCAACTTTTGTGAATGTAGCAGTAACACATTGATAAAATTTATATTAATATATATAAGATAGATAAATCTAAATTAATTTCTAAAGTTTTATCTTAATTTAAACAATAGGAATTTCATTCTAAAAATATTCTCTTATTTCCTGATCCGATTCCACGTTCTCTATTCAATTAATTCAAGAAATGCTTTGTAAAGATGTTTATTCAGCTAGTGATTGATAAAAGCTGCCGGCTTAAACAGATAGATTTATAAAAGAATACCTGTGTTTTACCTGCTAATAATACACACACACACACACACACACACACACACACACACACACACACACACACACACACACACACTATATATATAAAGAAATTGTAAAAATTAAATAAAACTTTTAAGTTTAATTTCTCTAAAAAATTTATCTACAACTTCTTATCCTTTTGTAGGTATTTTTAACAATCAAAATTAAAAAATAACTACTTGAAACGTCACCGTTTTGAATGATGTCCGAGTGTAAAGGAAGAATCCGAGAGAAATCCGAGTGCAAAGGAATTAATTAGATGTATATACTCTAATTAGATATACTTTAAAATGTTTCGTTAAAGGTAGTATTTTTTATATCACATCAAAATATAAAACAAAAAATGTATAATTACTTCAAGTAGAAACGGAATTGTTTATACAATTTCCAATAATAACAATATTTGCAACTCTAGTTTTCACGATTTACTTTACATTCATTATGACAGCAATGATCCACTCCACTATATCAATCAAGAAAGTGAAGGGAGAAAAACAAGCTACGTCTTGCTTTTCAAATTAAAGAAAAACCCTTACTGCTTACAACCTCCTGAAAGATATTTTTAAAATACTGCTGGTCAGAGAATCCTTTCTCACGGTCTCCCTTCGTATTCCAAAAATATCTATACAACGTTTCACTGTCCGTTATAAAAATCTCCTCCTCCTCCTCATTTAGATGATCTGCTTCCTACACTGACTGATATTCTTCAATATTTCTTAACTCTTAAGATACCAAGACTATCTTTTTTGCCAAACCTACTGTCTAAGTACTTTTTTTCCCTATATTCCAGGGGTGGTAGTTTTCCATTATTATGCAAGGAATTCAAATTGCTGTATGAAATTAACCTTTTCGAAGTCGAATTTAGATTATCTATTTCCAACATTGACTGCCACTTTACAAATCATAAAAGGGAAACCACTGGATTAAATGTCATCAAACTTGGAAGTAGTTTAAATAACGTCATGAGAATTTCTTTGCAGGCAAAAAGCTCAAAAATTATCCACCAGAGGAGAAATAGCGCTTTATAAAATATTGTCAAGCAAAATAAGACATGAACAAGACATCGGTTTAAAATGTGTTCAATCGTTTCTGAAGCGGGTTACAAAGCATATTCAATATGACGTGCACCAATTTCTAAAAGCAAGTTAAATCGCATTACTGCACTCTCCAGCAGTAGTTGTTGCCTATAAGAAAGAATAATACACACATGTTGGTGTGTCGCATCTTTTGGTTTCGACAAATTGTTCAGATTATCGTTGTAAGTGGTGCTTTTTGAGATAACACATATTGAACATGCTTTATAACACATTTCAGAAACGATTAAGCACATCTTAAACCGATATCTTGGTGTCCTATTTTGCGTAACATTATTGCATACAATATCGTTTCTCCCCTGATAGTGAGTTTTTGAACTTTTTTTTACAGTGAATGAAATTCTCAGAACATCCTTTAAACTACTTTTAACTCTGATACTGTAGTTTTCCTTTTATGAACATTTCAAAAGGGAACTTTAATTACAACTACCCTGTATTTCGCTGAGCGGTGGTGCGCAGAAACATGACACATTATTATGTCTTTTAATAATGTCTCATGTTTAATGTCCACGAATAATCTGAATTCACCTTATCACTAAATGTTAACATCTCAGCCGTTCATCTTTCCTTTTCCCCCTGTTGTTGACGAAATAAACTCCTGACGCATGCTCAAAGGCATGGAAGGTTTTCGAATTCAGGAATAAACATTACTTTTATGTTATATTTGTTTCTGCTTAGAGAAAATATTATGATTGCCAGAATTCACAAACGCCAGTCTTTTAACAGATCTCCATGTTTTCCTAATTTAAACTGACACATTTAACATTTTAAATGATTTCGTGGAATCATACTTATCCGTCTCTGTAAGAAATTATAACGATATGCAAAAAAGACCAAAGGAATTTGTTTTCGATTCTTATAACAAAATAATAGATTTGTAT
The DNA here is from genome assembly GCA_026543055.1 of Argiope trifasciata. Classification (NCBI taxonomy): domain Eukaryota; kingdom Metazoa; phylum Arthropoda; class Arachnida; order Araneae; family Araneidae; genus Argiope; species Argiope trifasciata. The sequence continues at coordinate 239,525 of JAPMOQ010046118.1, forward strand.
CAGACTTCGAAAGAAATTCATTAATAAACTGTTCGTACTCTAAACAAAAATAAACATTTCCCTTTTTTACTCACACGGTAATTGGTATTCCGGCCAGATGTATATTTTATTCCTTTACTCACACATACAGTAATGTAACCTACAGAAAATGTCCCCCAAAATCTGTTCATATTCCGTAAAATAAGTCCCCCATCCATCGCATAAAAATTGCGGATTATCGATAAGGCAAAGAATGCCTCGCAAGAAATGGTAATCTTTGGCTTGAATTTAGTATGTTTATTTTATATGTTAATTGAATTTGGTATCGTGCTATCACTGGCGAGCTTTTTTTTATTTATTCCTGGAATTCGGTTAATAGAAGCGGAAAATCGAATTTATATTTTAAACGTGTTTCCCATCAACTGTCAGAAACAAAAATTTGGGCAGAACTACAAATGTAGTCCCTAAATCACATACCACATTTGAGATATTTAAGTCATTGCGTTTTCACATCTTTTGAAAGCACAAGAAGATCGAATTTGGCTCGAAATTTCATAGCTATCTACTCTACAGATGCTAAAATTATGTTACCGAATTTCATACACTTTTCACTCTTCGTTTTGGGGTTATTCGAACAGCAGGATAGAAGAACTTCCTCTTAATAAATTTTGCTCGAAACTTGATAGAAATTTATAAATATGTGTAAAGACCATATGTCCAATGTTATTCATCTGTTTCAAAGGGTTTTTGAGGTTGATAGAGCGTCAGTTTCGTTACCGAAAGGTAGCGAATTCTGCCCTCGTCTCGGCCAAAGGCCGCCGTCTTGGCTAATGGCCGTTGGGGCACGTTCAATAAGTCGTGACGGCAAAGTCCTCCGAGTTCCCAAAACAAATTATATCTCTGGGGTTACTGAATCAGGGATGAGTCGATCGCTGATTTTGATCTCAATTCTGACTTGCGGATGGATGAATGAGTTCGACTCCCCCCCCCTAAAAAAGGGTTGTGTCGTGTGTGCTCTAGCAAAGTCGTACTTTCACCTTAACGGTACTCGTTAAGAAAGAAAGGCGCTTACTTCTGCCTTGATTCGAAAGAGCTATTCTGATTCGGCTTGGTATGACCAAGTGGCATTAGACAGACCAACCCGAGGGTTTTTAAGATATCTTTGCCACAGACAGATATATACAATGCCAATGATAAGATTTTGAATTCAAGGAGATTAATAGTGGAGATTTATCAAAATATTTTGTTCGAATTTTTTTTTGACATTTACAATGCTTTCTTTTTTATATATACTTCGTATACAAGTACATAAGCAGCCTTAGTTCCCACTCTCATTTAACAGGCATGAAAAAAAAACCATCGCAGGACTGGACTGGATTGGATTGGATTGGATTGTTTAATGGCACAAGAGACAAAAACGACCATATTGCGCCATACATATGGTCAAACTAGAAAGCTAAAATTGTATAAAAAGTTCAAAAAGTATGTAACAGAATCAAAGAGGCATAAAATGCAAAGATGAAACTGTAGAACAATGCCACGATGTGTTTGGCAACAATTAATATAGTTAATTGTTATCAATTAATTGGCTTTTACCACCTATATGAGGTGGTAAAAGCCAATTGCTTTAAAAAACTTAATATTTTTGTGAGGATTTTCACCTAACAACGTTCGCATGTCCAGTAACGAGCAATTAAAAAATGTAAAGGTTAAAATTTGAAATCAGGACTTTCAATTAAAATGTGAAGAACTGTTAAATAACTTGGCAACTGGAGCTCGATCACCTAATAAAAGATGCCTGTGCGTTAAGCGAGTGTGACCGATGTGGAGTCTAGTCAATTTGACTTCGAGCTCACGCACTGGAAGAGCAGTCCATAATGTAATTGTGGGCCTGATAGAATGTAATTTATTATTGCTTTGTTTATCCCACGATTCCTGCTATGCAGAATGAATATGACGCTAAAACGCAACGAACTATCGCAATCTCCTACAAAGATATTTTTAAGACATCATCGGATCGGCCATCCTTTCCCATCGGACTCCCCACACCTATTCCAAAAATACCATGCTCCCAGAAACCTACTTATTCTCTCCCACAGTCGAGTTATCAGTTGCCGATGATGCTCCCCATCACCATTTTCCAGTTCTCTTAGGGCAGCCAGCCGTGGGAAAAAACCCCACCACTGTTACAACGAGAGGGTGTTGCAGTTGCACGTGACAGATATCGCCCAGCAGAGGAAAAAAAGGGGTTCAGGGAAAGGAAGGGTTTTAAAAAGTCGTCTGCTAATGGCCCAGAGATAGATAGGGTTGGGAATGCACACATATCCGGTGACTATCATTCTAAATCTTTTCCGAGGAGCCCTGTCAAGAGAGCATCAATGAACCATTAAGTGGATATTGAATATATCAATATGGTCGCACAGTATGCGTGTGTGTAGATTGGGATCAAAGATGTATTGTGGGTTGTGACTTTAATGGGTACAGAATGCTTTTTAAATTGTTATTTACGGGGAGACTTTTTTAAGGGGTGGCAAATTTGATCGTGAGGGAAAAGGGTTCAAAATTTAAAGTTAAATAGTGTATTTAATTTATTGATTTATAGGTGCTTGAATATTCATTACCTATGTGGTTTGTGTTAACGAAATTCAATGGGATTTTAACTCGTTTCTGTCAAACGATAAATGAATTTATGAGACCAAATTTGTGGAAGTATTACTTTCATGTTAAATTTCAAATATTCGTTAACATTTATTTATGATATTGAAACCGTATCTATATTAAACCTTTGTGATAAAAATGACGAATTTAAATTATCTTCTCTTATGTCATATCGTATTATCAAGAGCTGCACAAATCATATGACTATAGTTCTGCTGTTCAATCTAATAATAATTTATTTAAAACTTCTGATGTATTGATTTCGCAATAGTATCCTTTAATTACTTTCAGTCATATTACAAAGAGGTAATAGCATAATTGTCAAGAAAATCGACACTTTGTACTAATCCTTCGAAATATAGAAACTTCGTTTCAGCCCAACTACCTTTTTATCATTTCTCAGCCGTGTATCATTTCTCAGCCCCAGCGACTTCAAATGAAGCCACCCTCTAATTTGTATGAAAAATACAAAATTCACAATGTCATTTTCTTATTGAGCATTTGATTTAATTTAATCGATTTCCTTCTGAAATTCAGTGATTTTATGTTCTGTGCGTCAAAGGGCTTATGAATTTCCCCTTTCCAAATATTTTTCCAAATTATGTCGTGCTGTCTGTCGGTCTGTAAAACGCGATAGCTGAAAGAAACTTCCAGCTAAACGAATGAAATTTGATACGCTGCCCTTTCAAGCCGAATTTGTAGATTTCATACAAAATTTGGGCAAAATCCAAACGCAAGGCATGAAGATGGCGAGAATAATTAAATGTGTCAAAGGAAAATTAATTTATTTTCTGAAGCTCATATAAAAATTGTAATCTATCCTCATAATAAAGACTATGAATTTGTGTGTGTGTGTGTGTGTGTGTGTGCGTGCGCGCGCGTGTGCGTGTGTGTGTGTGCGTGCGTGTGTGTGCGTGTGCGTGTGCGTGTGCGTGTGTGTGTGTTGATGTTCTGCTTGGCCAGACTGATTGATCTACAACTATGAAATTTGACACATACATACCTTGGAAGTCGGCTTAATTTTTATTGAATTTTTAATTAGAATAATTAATTAAAAATTAATCGAAATGTTGAATTTTTTTCCCGATAATAATAAAGCACAAACACGAGTTTTGTACCAAGTCAAAGTTCAAAAAATTATTTTCCTAATGATTCCAATGCATTAGCTTACAAGTTTTTTTTATTTGTGAATTTTTGAAAAAACTATTTCAACTATATTTTAAACAAGTTATTTCGCACAAAATAAAAGTTAACCTGCACGAGCATACTAACTTGCTTTGAAAAAAAAAAAGCTTTTATCAATATATTATCACCATATTAATAAAAGCACAAATTAATTTCTAAAATTTTATTGATTGCCCATATATGTAACAAAACAAAACTAAATAAAATAATTATATTTTATGAAGTTTGAATTACTAAATGTTCTGATGAATTATGATTTTTAAATTAAATTTTTATCCATATGCTCTTTTCTGGGATCCATATTTAATAAATATTCTTGAGACACTAATATTTTTTATAAAGACAGATTCACTCTTTTGAAATTAAAACTGAGTTATAAAAATTTGAATATCATTAAGGTTAAGATCACATGAAGCTAACTATTGCACGCAATAGAAGATCACGCCTATTTCCGGAAAATCACGAGACCATAACGGGCCAATGGTAATAGTTGTCCCGTCAGGACTATTGTTGTCCATTGTCTCTACTAGGAAACAACAATAACTATTCATACAAGGACAATACAGGACAACATTATAGAGGCAGCGATTGCGCGCAGTAGTTAGCCTCGTGTGAACCCAACTTTCTTCCTTAAAACAGCGTGATTTTAGACTTCTCCATCAACTGTCTTGAAGAAAATAAGCCATTTAGACCTCTAGATTTTCCTCAAAATTGATTGTCTAAAAAAGTCCTAAAATAATGATATTCAAAGCTTTATAATCAGTCGAACTGACCAAGTTATAAATGTATAGCTGGTAGGATTTGATTGCAGAAGTCTGAAACGTTAGACTATCCAAATAATTTTATTGGACATGATTTATAGAATTGAAAGACTATAAAATTTTGGTTTCATAATTGTTTTCAGAAGTACATTTATTGATTGAAATAAAATATTATATTTGGCATTTAAATCTTTCTGAAGGTAATAGCGAATTTTATAAGCAACCCAGAAAAACTTTAATTGAATAACCGTTTGATATATTGCTTAAATTACACACAAATATTATGTGACACACATAAGATTACAATGTCGAAGGATTCTGTTTTCTTTTGTCATATTAAATGTTATATTATTATTATATATATAATAATAATATAAGCTAGGTAGGAAGGAATACAAAATAATCAAAATTACTACAAATAGAAAAAGAATCCGGTCTGAAGACTTTTTCAAGGGTCACCCTCAGGTAAGGATTCAAAATAAAGGATTTTTTCTGTGAGGAAATCGAACAGTGTCCAACAGTATTGACCCCTCGTGACCCGAAATTGAGTCTTCAGGCCGGATTCTTTTTCTATTTGTTGTAATTTTGATTGTTTTGTATTCCTTCTTACCTAGCTTATATTGTTAATTTATTTAGATTCATCTGTATTTTAGTAGCAGAAAACATGATTTGATGCATTTGCGCTCACTAAATACCCTGATAGGTTTTTAATTTTTAAATTCTAAACATGTTCGAATCCAAAATAATTTTTGGTTTTATTTCCGTAATCAGTTTTGTTTACTTAATTATATTAATATAGATTTGTTTCATAAGTAGGTTTTATTTCATTTAGATTTTCTTTTCGTGAACTTTTTGTTGTTTAATTCCGAATTAAATTTTAATTTCGATTCCGACAT
>JAPMOQ010046120.1:0-10295 GCA_026543055.1 Argiope trifasciata
TTTTGGGTTCTGTCAAAGCATGCCAGGGATTTAAATATAGCTCAATGCATGCAGCTTGGAAAATAAGGAAGGATTTTGTTCATTTTGTATTCTTTTAGCTAGCCAAATGAACTTTAACTTTTTTTTTCCGACCTTTATTAAAAGGATTTATTATTTTGAAGAATTCACAGCCACTTTCATCTATATGCTCAAAATAATAAGAGAAGCCATAGAATTACTTGCCCGAGCCTTATCCATCAGTCTTATTCTTTTAATATATTATTTGATAATTTTTATTTCATATGACAAATGACAATGTCGACTTCAAATGATATATCTAAAGCTTATGGTCTTCAGATATGTCATTTGAAGTCGCATTTCTCTCATCTCACCTCCGTTTTCGTAAGAAATTGTGAAATTCTTACTCCGTTCTTCATAGAAAAAATATACACGAAGAATTCCTCGGCACCAAACACTGTTTTTTTCATCATTTTTTATATCCTATAACCCATGCTCGTTAGATATGTAGTCAAAGATCACCTGTTCTTCACCACCCTATATTCTTGAGAGATGTGTCAAAAATACTATTTTACTTTTCATTCTCTAAAAAAAGAAACGCCTCGGCATGGTCCTCTAAACATAAATACTTCTGCTAATTTTTATAAAAATTCAAGGCTAATAAAAACACCATCAGTGGTTCGCCAGCGTGCCAATACCCGAAAGTTTCATTGTGAAATCACAAAATAAAATTTTGCCTGGTTCCCCACCCCATCCTCCAATTAAAGTGATTTCACCAACTAATTAAGCCACTTTTCAAACATAATTAACCAATCAGAATGGTTTATATTTATTATAAAAACGTAATTTAAAATAAAGTTTGCTTAAGATGTAATAATAAGTTGTTCCATAAAATTAATTACTATGATTAAATTAATACTATTAATATGGTGACTGAACATCTGGTTTCAGAAAGGGGCTAGTTTGGATTATTTGTTTATTTTCTGTTTATAAAGGGTTAATTAATAAATAGGCATAGCAGGGGAAGGGTTGAAGTTAGCATTATGAGAATTAGGTTTGAAAGAGTGCAGTACACTGACGGAGTAAGCACAAAAATTTATCACAAACTTTTACAGTGCATGCTTATAAGAACTCAAAATTCAGTTTAAATCTAGTCTAGGGTACTCCTCCACCTCGTCAAGGAAGTCAGCATTGCCAAATAACGAATCAAAATGATTGACCAGATAAACTATACTATAAAACAATTATTGTAAACCAGCTTGATTCTTGATTTAGGCGAGTTTAGTTTAGTTTAGTTATATTAACGCCCCGTTTCAAAGCAACACGAGGGCTATTTTGGGACGGATCTCGTCATTTTGAACCATGGTCAGATGACGAGGATGACACCTGAACTGGCACCCCCTCTCCACACCACGCCACACCAATGGGAGGACGCTTGGCCTGACATATTTAACGTGCAAGAGACCCCCTCACACGACGGTTCTTCGGTAGAATCGAGTCTCGAACCTGAAACCCTCCGGTTCCGAAGCCGAGACCGGGCCACCGCGGCCCCTTGACTTAGGCGAATTGGCATTTTTGGCAAAATGAAAAGGACATTGTACTTTTCCCTTATGCAGGCACAACAAAAAAATCGCCAAAGAGTAGCCAAATAATCGCTAGTTGAAAAAAGTGAAAAATCGCCAAAAGTGGAAAATTACGTCAAATTTAACTTTTAAATTCACGTTGTTCACTTAGCGACTTTGTTCGCGTTTTGTTCAAATTGGTGACACTTGTTTTGTCATTCGCTTCTTTTGGCGACTTGACTCGCGTTTGGCCGGGGCGGGGCCACCGAGAAAGAGTGTTTTATAAAAGATAAAGCCCTCCTCGGTGCTTCCGATTTGACTCACAATGGCGACATCTTGCACCTGTATAACGGAAAAGTATCGAAGACAGCTCCGCGGGCAATTAAATTTAAACCCGAATCATTAATGGAGAAAAAAAGTGATTTGAGAAAGATTATGAAAAATATAAATTCCCTGAAAATTTAAATCCTTCTGAAAGATATTACTGGCGAGTACGGCATGGAAACTGAATAAATTCAGAAATAAGCGCGTGGAATTCTTGAAAGACTCAATAAAAAAATACTAATGATGTTTTTGAGGGGGGGAAATTATGAGAAAATACATATTTTTTTTACAAATCTTTAAAATAAGAAAATTATACTACACGGTGAATGCATTTCAGCTAAAGCATACTCTCCATTTAAAAGATAAGCCTAACTTCTGTTTCTAAAAATAAGAGTACATTTGTATTAACTGCAGGCCAGGGAAAAATTAAAAAAAAAACACTTAAAGATATCATAATTATTGCCTCCAATGATTAATTTTCAAAAATATAATCTATTTCACTGCTGATACTCTGTTAAACCTAAAGTTCATTAGTAGGATACGATTAAATTAAAAAATCGCAAGTAGCATATGATTAATGCAAAAATACTAAAATAAAATAATCAAATACAAATGTACTTCTATATATTTTTTACAAGATATTTATGGTATCAATTAATTATTTTAAGCAATTTATTTCTTTCGCAATTTAATTTCGAATATGGCTAATCTACCAGATAAAAAGATCACACACACAAAAATCTTCACAGAAAACTCTTCCATTTCCAAATGGATTTCCACCGATTTAAACATTAAGAATAACCTTAATATCAGAATATATTGTTTACATCGATCATTTGTCAACAGACAAGTCGTTGCCATTTTTTAAAACAGATTGATAATAGCAGTTAGTTCTAGATCATTTGAAATACTATTTTTTGTAGCATCTCATAAATAATAAATTCAGATTTTATAATATTGGAGAGTTTCCAGTTTCTTCAGATATTTGAATCTGTCAGAGTTAAATGAGGCAAAGCTAACAAATGATCATGCGTAACTGTTGCCAAGTCGGAGAAGGAAACTCTTGATCCTCAAGACAAACTAGTAAAGTTTATTTATTTGTTTAGAATTTCTATTCTACGTGGAATCAGAAGGAATTTTAAATGTTGTTTGAAGTTAATCGTTTATTTTAATTCTAATTCATTTCATGATATTTTGTTCCATTAAATTTTTATTCTGTGTTGAATCAGAATGAATTGTAAATGTTGCTCGAAGTTAATTGTTTCATTTCATGAAATTTTGTTCCATGTAATTTTTATTCCATGTGGAATCAGAATGAATTTTAAATGTTCGTAGTTAATTGCATCTTTGAATATTATTTCACTTCATGACATTTTTTTCCGTTGAATTTTTATTGAGTGATTTTTTTTTTCTATCCGGAATCTGAATAAGTCTTAATTGTTGTTCGAAGGTAATTATTCCTTTGGATATTATTCCATTTCATGACGCTTTGTTACATTTCTTAACATAAAATCTGCATTAAATTTATTTTATCACTAGCTTGTACCTGGCTCTTTGCTGCCGCAGAAGAAACAATTCTGGAAATATCATTAGAAATGTAAAATAACTGTCTTGTTTAGTTAGGAATGATAGAAAGAGTTATATTTATTTTCTTATCGGAAATGAATGCATTCATTGAAATTGAATGATATATAAAAGGAGAAGCGTAAATAATATTTATTCGATTTTATTTTTTAACTTTATTTTTCAAGAGTTTTAGGGAATGCAATATTTTTGTTTGTTTGTTTGTTTTTACGTTTTCATCAGAAACAAATACATTTCTTGACTGTCCTATCCGTAATCATCCAGCATACAACTGGTTATGTGAAAAGCTTGGATTTTTTTGATTCAGCCTGCACACTTGAAGTGATTGGCCTTGAGCCTTGTTAATGGACATCGAGAATGCAAGTCGAATGGGGAACTGCAGTCGTTTAAAATCAAAAGGAATGCTGGAGAGAATAATGGAAATGCTTGGAGTGAACATATTTCCCACTGACGTCCCTTTAAAGATAGTTGTCATGCTTCTGGACTCATATTGATCTTTTCATTCTGATACTCATGATTAGGTAGCACTTAAATGTTGTCTTTCGGTTCTTGCCTCATGTTGATATTTAGAGTCTGAAGCACTTGAATTTGCAATTTGTAAACGATCCATAGTTTATAAAACATTTTCTTCTTTTACTTATTTATATTTCTTACCACTTTTTATAACTGGCTTTTTGTGTTGCAAGATACATAGCTCTGAAATTTATCGTTCTCATAAGCAAATTTTATTTGTTATTTTGCCTAGTTAGTAATTCTCTTTTTCCAACATTTCAGTGCTTGATTTTAAAATAAATTTTTAATTAATGTTAATTTATTTAAAAAATTATACCGAAAAATGTTCCTTCTGAAAGGTATATAAAATATTTAATTTGGGGGATCAGTTAGGGAGAACTTATTGGAAAAGAAGAAAAAAAAAATGATAATAACTAAATTAATGCGTAAAAGCAAAGGAATCAAATTATCTGTTTTTCAACTAGTTTGTGTAAACCTTTTCATATTTCAGTGTTTCGATACATATTATTACATTCAAATTCTTGTATTACATATTTAAATTATTTTTACTCAATAAATCAAATTTAAATATCCTGCAAAACTTTCTGCTGAAAAGTGTATCTAAAAATAATGCTATTTTTCAAAAATGACAATAAATGAATAGGTTTTGGATATGCTTTAAAATATTTACATAACAAAAACATTTATGAAATAAAAGTCAAATATCGAATTCAAAGTGAAATTCCAAAAGGTTTCAGGCTATTTTTTTTCTTTTTGAAAATATAAGTACAGTTTGAGGTAATCAGAATAATTAGCTAAAACTAGACTCTGAATTCGAAAGAGTTTCAATCTATTTTTTCTTCTTTAAAGAATAATTACAGTTTGGGTTAATCAATAATAATAATAACTCATGGAAACGATGCAGAAACTAGAAGTAATAAATTAATTCAGAATGTTTAGTTAGTTTAGTTTAGTTATATTAACGTCCCGTTTAAAGCAACACGTGGGCTATTACCACGTGGGCCGGATAGATTTAACGTGCAAGAGACCCCCTCACACGACGGTTCTTCGGTGTAATCGAGTCTCGAACCTGAAACCCTCCGGTTCCGAAGCCAAGACTTTATCACCAGGCCACCGCCGCCCATTAATTCAGATTGTATTATCTTGCATAAAATACCTTATGAAATTTTATTCCAATTGGGTGAAGAATCACCAATTTAATTCGAGGGAGCCAGTATCTAGGCATACGGGTAGCGCGTCTTCCCCGTGATCAGGGCTTCCCGGGTTCGAGTCTCTGTTTGGTGGTTTTTCTTCATTTGCGTTCTATCTATGAATTGTTTTATTGTGCCCCTCACCCTGTAAAAAGGGGTTGTGCAAGCGAATTGGAAGCATAAAGTAGCTAAGTTGCACTCTTGGCTATAGTTGGCGCTACTGAAAAAACAAGAGGCACAAGTCCGTTGGCAGGTCTCTGTCAGTGGGCTTGTAAAGGCCATATCACGCGGTGAAATATCATCTGCACTTTCCGTCAGCTATTTTCTATTTCTACCCTCAGAAAAGGTCAAGCAAGTTTTTCATAATCGACAATTTTTTCTAACCAGCTAGAAAATTCCGACGATAGTGATGAAAATATTGTCCGCAAGCGAAATTCAACCAGTCATGTGAAACTTTGAAGTGACGTCATGACAACTTCATCGATGGAAAGTGCCGACAATATTTCGCCGTATGATAAGGCCTTAAAGGGTTATAAGTTACAACAACAGTATGAAGGAAAATGAACGAGTTATATGGGTGAACGACATATATTAATCTCGCTTACGGCCATATTTATCACCCGATGATTATTCACTGTTCAATAGTTAAATTGGTATTCTCGAGACGAAACCGGTTGGCGAATTTTTCCCGTTTTACACCATTCCATTAGGTCGGAAAGAAGAAGAAGCCTACTTCAGATGTTCAAATTCTAATTAACTGTTTTTCACACTCACTTGCTGACTTGTGGTGATTTTATGGTAATAAGACATATAACATCTACGGGACACGAGCATGCTTTTGCCCTGTGGTTATGTTACTGGCCTTTTCGGACCCAAAGGTCCCAGGCTCTATTCCGAGAACATTTCACCTTCCTACAATGGTGATCTCGTACAATGAATCTTCAACCTTCTTGCAACTGATGTGGCGCCATCTACCCTCAACCAAAGTCGTCAGACTCACTTGCAACAATACACGCAAGCTCGCCATAACGCTTGGAATGACTAAAAAGTTCCTCTCTCGCCAAACAAAGATGGGTATGGCGCATTAGACACAACAGCTATACACAGCAAACCAATTCATCACCACTCAACAACAAAGCATATCGTTCGTCAACTCACTGGAGGGTGAATCTGTGGTGATATCTTAATAAGGCTGATAACATCTAAGGGACATGAGCATGTTTTTGTCCTATGGTTATGTTACTGGTTTTCAGATCGAAAGGTCCCGAATTCTATTCTGAGCCAACATCACCTCCCATAATTTGGAGATGGAAAAACTTAGTATCGTTTAGAATAATAGAGAATTTAGTATTGTTTAGAATAATAGAGGATTTAGCTTTTCTGGTTTCCTACATTGTTAATTGATAGCATTTGCTTTTTACTAGAGAAATATTAAAATAGTATTTAGAAGAAAATAAAAATTATGTTTGCAATGTTTTTATTTTATTTAAGACGATCTATTAAACTTTCTTGCTTTTTTTAGAACTCCAAATTTTTATTTTTGGTAGTTTGTTATACAGTAAAATCTCGTTACAACGAATTCCGTTACAACGAAAAATTCCGTTATAACGAAATTTACAGAAGTCCCTACCGAAAACCTATTAAAATAATGTTAAATGAATCTCGATATAACGAAATTATCAAATTAAGAAAATCTCGTTATAACGAACTACTCAGACCTTCTTCCAGTTTCTTTCAACTTATTTCCGAGGTGGTTCCACACCATCTCCGAGGAAACAGATATCCCGAAGCAGGTGCTGCGATTTACTGCTCCCCGGGTCGAAAGGGTACGCAGCTGCGTGATAAAAGTTGGTGGCGGGTAGTGTAACTAACAAACAAAAACAGATTTTTCCGAGAAGTAAACAAAAAATTGTCGCGGTGCGAAAACAAAACTGAATGATTATTGGTCCCATTCTCAATAATAAAAAAAAAGCCTCTAGCCTTTCGTGCAGTGTAGATTGTCAGACGGGAGTGAGAAGTGTTACGAAAAGTAAGGTTTCTGCTTACTCTACAGCTCGATAAGTGATGGCTCCTTCTGTGAAAAGGAAACAGTTTTCTTTGGAAGAAAATAAAAACATCATATCCGAGGTAGACAATGGAATTAAAAAAAGTGAGGAGGCTAAAAAGTATGGCATTTCTCCATCAACATTGTCAACATTTTTAAAAGATCGTGAAAACATTTTTAAGCAACTGCAAACTTCTGTTCTTGGCCCTCAAAGAAAAAGGTTGCGTAAAGCCCAATTTGAAGATGTTGATAAGACAGTTTTCAAATGGTTTCAAAATGTTCGATCCAGAAATGTTCCACTGACCGGACCTTTAATCCGAGAAAAAGCCTTAGAATTTGCTAAGATGCTGGGTGTAGAAAACTTCAGTGCTAGTTTTGGATGGTTGATTCGCTTTCGAGAGCGGTACGGAGTGGTTATGAAATCCATATCTGGGGAGGCGAATGACGCGCCGATGAAATCGGTCAACGAATGGAGAAAAGGAGAAGTAGCAGCCCCCATCAAAAAATACAGCCCAAATGATATGTTCAATGCTGATGAAGCTGGAGTTTTTTTTCAGCTTGAGCCGAGAAAAACCTTGGCCTTAAAAGGTGACAAATGTGTTGGTGGGAAGGCTTCAAAGCAACGAATCACTGCCCTCTTTTGCTGTAACAAATCCGGAACAGAGAAGCGAAAAGTTCTCATCGTTGGCAAATCCGCAAAACCTCGATGTTTTAAAAACTGTAAATCATTACCATGCATTTACAAATCAAACAGAAAAGCATAGATGACGCAATCTATTTTTAATGAATGGCTCATCGATTTTGATAAAGATATGAAAAAGAAGAGGAGGAAAATCCTTCTTCTCATTGACAACTGTACTCTCCATAATAATCCACTAAAATTGGATAACATCCATGTGGAATATTTCCCGCCTAATTGCACATCAAATCTTCAACTTCTTGACCAAGGTATCATCCGAGCAGTAAAATCGCGCTACAGAACCTTTTTACTGCGTCAAATTTTGTGCGATTTGGAGAAAAACGGGGATAAAAAATGCAACATTAAGGAAGCTATTGAATGGATATGTGGATCTTGGGATGACATCAGTCAATCCACAATAGGCAACTGTTGGAAACATTCAACCCGTTCAGTAGACGATGATTCAGCTCCAGAGGATGCCGATTTAGAAGAAGAGAATCCAAACGAAATTCAGCAATCGGAGTTAGAAGAAATTTGGAACGCCACAAAAAAGAAAACTTCGATTTCAGATGAGGTTGATTTGAACGATTATCTCGGTGCAGATGACAACGTCCTAACATGTTATGAACTGACAGAAGAAGACATCGTTCAATCCATTAAAGACGACAGGAGTGATGCTGATGACGAAAGCAGTGAAAATGAAGAAACTGTGGTAGAAGACAATGCGCCAATTGTTACTTCAACAGAAGCGTTAGCGAGTTTGGAGACATTGCGATAATTAATTAATTCACAAAATAATGCGCCGGACTTGATTTTTTCAAGCATTCACCATCTTCAAAACTACTTAGTTTCTAATGTGACGACTAACCTTGTACAGAAAAAGATCCTGGACTTTCTAAAATAAAATTTTTATTTCTTTGCAATCTGTTTTTTAAAGGTGATTGCTTCCCTAGAGGTAAGTCAATTTTTTTCATATTTTAGATGATAGTAGCATCCACGTTCTTGAAAAGCAGTTTTTCATGGTTGGTTTTGATAATTTCTTAATCTAATTGTTTCTTATGTTCAATTTTGAAAATTCCGTTACAACGAAATATCCTTTATAACAAAAAAATTTTACTGTCCCGTGAAGTTCGTTGTAACGAGATTTTACTGTAGTATGATTTTTTATAATAACATTGATCTTGGAAAATGTTTGAATGTTTTGTCTAATTCTGATAACTTTTGCTGTTAGATTTTATTTGAAATTAATTTAATTATCTAATGGATAATCATCTGATAATTTATTATCAAGACACTCTATTAGCATACGATATTGCTCAAAATTTCCACAATATTGTTTGCTATTCTGAATACCGTCTAATATCGGGAAGATGTTTAACAATTTTGTTCGGTATTTTGTGCTAATAGGTTAGAGTTTGATATTTTTGAATAATAAATATAACAGGCCATAAATTTTTGAGTTGTTTATCACTCTTCAAATAGCAAAACTGATATACTGAAATACAGGTTTTATATAAATTTGTTATAAAAAACAAATATTCTGTTGCTGTACAAAATATAAAGTTATAGTCATGTATGTACATGGTCTATATACTTATAACTGAGCAGAATTTTTTTAATAGCGCATTTATTTCTTCTAAGTGCTTTGAAACATGCTTGCCAACTTTAATTTCTATCCATCAAATGGAGTGAACTTGTATAAAGTTTAAAGCAACAAATGAAGCGACAATCAATTTTGTATATGCATATTACTGTGTAAAAAAGTATACGTTATTATGTGATCAAAGTGGATATTTTCACAATAAAACAGTTCAGCATGCTGGTTATATATATTTCATACATTACCCTTTTTAATTATAGTAATAAAAAAAACAAAGAAATTCATTTCATTAAAAGCTGTGGTCATATTCTCTTATGTTACGAAAATCTTGTAAACTTATTTAACTTTTTAATACACAAATTCATGTTCCCAAAGCCATTTAAATCGGAAGTCCTTAAATGAAAGTGAATATATAAAATTAGAAATATTCAACCTTTTAATTATTTTCCTTTTGCTTTTTTTAATTAACAATATTCTTTAAGTTAGAAAGCCTAGAATTCCATAAACAAGACTATTAATAATACATTCAGCAATTGTATACATACATTTTTATGCTCATTAATTAAGACTCATTTTAGATCACGTTTATTTAAATCTAAATAGTAACAATTCAGAATAATCCTTAAATTCTACTTTGCTTAACAGAAAACGATGGGAAAGACCAGATCTATTCAATGAAATATCATTAACTGATAATACAGACACACCCTCTCATTATGTCCCAAATGGCCATTTGAAAAGAGGGGAGAGAGAGGAAAAAATCGAAAACAGAAAATTTCCGGTTTGCCTCATATAAGCGAGA
>JAPMOQ010046131.1:0-16560 GCA_026543055.1 Argiope trifasciata
GTAATGCCAAACGATAGGAGAGGCTGACTGCATACAATTCCAAATGTTAGGCGAGACTTTACAAACTAAATCCCAAGAACAGTGGCACCCATCTTTAGTAACTTCCCAGACTTCAGGAAAATTATTGCAAGCAAAACACCATATTTTAGAAGACATAAATCCTAACAATTCCCAGGAACTATCAGATGATTCACATAAAGATTGCCACAAAAGGGAAATCGAATATTTCGAAAAGTCCCACAATTTAGGTATAACATTGTGAAGTATTTCACAGCAGACATTGCACATACATTGATCCATATACTTTTCAATATCACAGACAGCTGAAAACATGACTCTCGTTAAAATAACAAATAAACGAGTTAAGTTATCACAACTGAGCATATAATGATAACTTTTCTTAAAGCAAATGGTCACAATTTTTAAAATATGTTCTAAATGATTTTTTAAATTCTGTTTTAAAGTATCATTAGAACTTAATGAACTTCTCGCACTAAAAATACAATTTATATTGGAAATAATTACATTATGGAATGATTTCAATAAGAACAGACCACATATTTTGCTCGTTTTGCCCATTAAAATACCACACTCTTTAAAAAGAATTTTAAAGGCGTCCAATGATCCAGAAGGGGCAATTTCATCTAAAGTCTCAAGAAGTTCTAATTCAGCAGCTCTAATGGATGAATTTACCAAACAGACTGATCTTTTTAAATCCTTGGTTACTCTTGCACGAGCTGCTAACGACGAGCTGACAACTTCCCCAACTGCATAATAAGTCACGATCGTAACTTCATTGGCCGCTTTCAAGACAATAGGTAGCTGGTAAGATGCGGTTGCAGCAGCTTTTCCAACATGGCGTGAAGCATTACCATAGACGCTCGCAACTTCCATAATTGCCTTGTTAACATCTCCCACAACTACTAGAAGACCACGAAACAGTTCAGGTTGAACTGTCCCAGCTGCATCAAGTAAAACTGGATATATAACAAATGCAGATTTTTTTGAAGAAAGAAAAATTTCATGTGTTGCATAAAATGTAACAGGTGTGACGGTTTTCAAAGCGCCCCAAAGAGAGGGGACTACTTTCTTCACACCATCAAACGATTTCTGGACGACTTCGTTAGAAGCAGAAATGGCCGTTGAATTCAATTCGCGCACAGTTGGGGAGAGACAAGGAAATATCTCGTTACGAATATTTAATGAGCGATCTTTTAATTTTGAGAAGCACAAATAAATGTAATGCAAAGCAATTCGAGAAAAGTCACTAAGCAGTTTAAAAATGATATCTAGCAATTTAAGCGCACGTTGGAGTGCGTCTCTCGCAGTGGGGCATGATTTACGAACATTTAACAAAAAGTTGCGAATAGTATATCCCATAGTCGAACTGCATCGAATTAGGAATGTAAAGCAATTAATTAAATTCCTTAGCAAGGATGAGGAAATACTTTTACAGTAAGGATAAATAAAGCATCCAGTATCTACTACAGTTTGCCAAACGAGCAATAAATTTTCATAGATTTTATGACCATGTATTTTTAAATATTTAAGAAATCGAAATAGAATGGGTTTGGAATTATAACACAGTTTGATGAACTGAATTAGACCTCCATTAGGAGATAAAAATTTGGCTAAACTTTGCAAAGCAATATGAATATATTTCTGCAATACTGGAGCAGATTGTTTTAATGCATTTAATACTTTTGTCTGAATAAGAGGAAGCATATCTTTTGCGTAAATAGCACACCATTTTGCAGCACTAACAGAATAATACTTACAGAACTGATATACACTACCAGACACGACTAGAGAGGTAATATGCTTCAAGAAACTTTGGCCTTTCTCAAAAATACCGAAGCCATTGCTATCGATGGACGAGTCACGTAATATACGACACAAACTTATCACTGATCGTTTGAATGTTTTCAGGGCAGCATGAACAATCTTGCGTACAAGAAAGCTGAACAGGATTAAGCCCTTGGCACCAGCTAAAGCATAAACAGGCAATTTTTTGGCTATGTATTTCACTGTAGAACGATTTTCGGCACATAAGAGATAGAATGTAGGACCCAAATCTTCCCAAACAAAGTGGAATACATATTCCAGTCCTTTATAAAACGTAGTCAGCAAAGATTTTAAATTAGTTTCACTAAAATGCAGAGCATCCCGACTTAGTTGAATACATAATGATGGATAACACATTTTAATTCCTTTCTGAATTATCACTGTCGCTGCACAGAAAGACGTCAACAACGATTCCACGTCGGCCTCCTGGAAAAATTTAAAGTACTCCTTGACTTGTTCGTCTTCCAGCAGTTTCTTAAATTTTGGATTGGCTCTTGCCAGGAGGCTCAGGAGGTATGGCGCAGTAGCACATATAACTCTGATGGACTGAGTCCCAGAAGTTTCCACAACAATACAGCATATTTGGACGTTCTGCAATATCATCTTCTTAATAAGGGGACTAGAAGAACAAAAATTAGAATCCTGAAGAACTTTAACTATCCGATTGCTGACAGCAGAAGATGTCTTTCCACGCAGAACAGGAATAAAAGCGAACTTCGAGATTCGAGATCTCGTTTCCAGTTCCAGACACTCTAAGTTTTCAGGACGTGACATGATTTCGCAGTTCGAGATTCGAAGAATTAATAAAAATAAATATTAAAACAGCAGCAAGTGAAATTAAGTAAAATAAAAAAGCAGCTTTGATCGTACACTTAGTATAATTAAAGAAGTAACTGCTATGGTATCCATTCGATCATGAAGTGACCAGAGTCACGTAGAACCTAACTCAAAGCAGGTTTGCAACAGAAAGGGAGATAACATTTTTCACTTGCAACTTAAATATCGATTTCGTCAGGCACTCTGTGAATGAGCATATACAATCACGTTATATACCAAAAGTCAGATATATATTTATCTTTCGTTGTCCATGAAAGTTGAAATCACACATTTACAGTCCAAAGACTAAAGTCCAAACTAATGCGCGTTCGAACAACAGAAAACAATCAATATAAAGGATATCATTTGTTTAATCAGGCGTAGAATAAAATATCTATGAAATGTTGTCAAGTTTTTCACAAAATACGTACTGAATGGAGCTAAAAATAAATATCCGATATTGAAGTGAAAGTGTTGGTTGCTATCATTAGCTTACATTAAATAAAAAAAAGCAATCAATAGATAGGAACGCACAACACGTCAATGCCGATAAAACGGGGAACTCTTGATACTAAGACCTGACAGAGGAAAAAACAGCTGTGACGCTCATAAAAGTTATTATACTTTATTGTTTTAATTTTATCATTTTTCGGTCCGACCTGTCATGCGTGGAGTGTTGAACAGTGCATGAACGTTTCAAGGACAAAAATGGGAAGGTAAATGATGTCAATTGATTCCTTTTAACAAAAGAATGAGCGGAGATTCAAGAATTTTTGTTTATCGTATAATGGGCGTTAGTCATTGCTTGAATTTCTTCAGAATTTGCTAGCTTATTTTTTTTTGTTTGTTTTTTGAGAGGAGACAAAAGCAAACACATTTACATTTGTCAGTTAATGAGGAAATTCTTATCTAGATTAAATAACTGGCAAAAAATTATTTTCGTCACAAAATATATTCGGAATATCAGTTTACTGATATTTGTTTCATATACTTCACACACGTGCTAAACATTGTTTCGAGAAATATACAATAGAGTCAATAGTGAAATATATTTCGCACGTTTTCAATAACTCGATATCAGACATTTCGATATTTCCAGTATTTCAAGAGTGCCCTTTAAAGAACAAAGTCTGGTAATAACACGAATTGTTGCTCGAAAGCAGTGCAGCCACATTTCGAAAAGAATTTATATATTTATTCGTATAATAAATCATATAGATGAGCAGCATTTTCTGTATAGTATGTATTTCATTAAAATAAATTGAAAATCTTTGGTGAGAAAGGGCATTTCTAATTACATAATCAAACATTATAAAACAAATACATAGTGATTGACTTAAAACTAACGGCTTACATCAAACTTTTTTAACTAAGTACACATTTGTTTCAAAACTATTAATAGAAAAAACAGTTCAAACTATTAATAGTAACTATTTAATTAAATTAATTATTTCAAAACTAATCTTTGCATTAAAAAATATGGAATTGCACAAAGGTTCAATAACAAAACACTGAATTAAAACAAAAATGAATTTATGGAAGTTATAAAAAGAATTTAAATTCGATCCTAATAA
The DNA here is from genome assembly GCA_026543055.1 of Argiope trifasciata. Taxonomy (NCBI): domain Eukaryota; kingdom Metazoa; phylum Arthropoda; class Arachnida; order Araneae; family Araneidae; genus Argiope; species Argiope trifasciata. The sequence continues at coordinate 4,236 of JAPMOQ010046131.1, forward strand.
GAATAATAGCTTTGTTAATATAGAAAACACAGTAAAGAATGTTGGCATTTATATGAACAAATTGCTGACCACTTAAAATTATTACATTATTTTTCCATATTTTTAAGTATTGGTGTATATTAAATAAGTTTAACATTTCACAGGGAGAAGCTACGTTTACGAAGGTAAAACAAATTCTACTGAAACTGTAGAATACATTTTTATTTATCTACATGGCCAGAAAAATGTTAAAAGAATTTTTCAACATACACAAATACAATATCAAACTTTTGTGTGAGGGGGGAGGTGGGAACTCGGAAGGATCTAAAAGTCAAAATTCATCAAAATCTAGACGCTGGATGTTTTAAATGAATATAATTGTTTTTCGAAATACTTTCTAATCAGTAAAAACATTTTTTTTTTAAATTCTTCAAAAGAAATTGCATGAATTATTTAGAACCGAGAGGTATCAATTGACACAATGTGGCAAAGTTATTCTTCAGCCATGCACCGTTTCTAGGCCGATCTTACCTCTTGTTTTGTGGATACTTCAAAAGCATTTAAAAAAAAAAGAATGAAAAAAAAAAGAACCTAGAATGCGGAAATAATTCCATAACCTTAGAACTAGACGAGTTCTCCATTTTAAATATCTATTTCAGAGTTAGTAGAATGAGACGATGACAACACAATGAAATAACTTAAGCGCGAAATTTATTAGTCAAGCAAATAGAAGACGTGACAGAATACGACAGATCCATTCGAATTCTTTCCTTTGAATGCTTTACTCTTATTACAACATGCTTAACCTAATCGCATTTACTTTGCCTTATGTACACAGCCATTGGCATGGATTTACGAGATAACAACGATCAGATGGTCTGTAAAAGTCTCTACTGTGACGTTTCTAGGCAATATTAAATAATTTACGCATCTTTACATGAAAATTTAAAATAACAAAAATTAGAAGAAACTATTGAGATAAACGACTGCGAAAAATATATAACTTAGAGAAACTAAATGTATTTAGTTTGAAATAAAATGAAAAACAGTGCTCTTGTTGTTGTTGTTGTCGTGTCCGTGTTTTTCACGGAAAGGGGGAGCAGTAGCTTCTGAGGGTAAAGACCCTTGAGCACCCAGAGGGCAGAAGTCCGACTTCTAGCTCACACACACGACACAACCCTATTTAGGGGGTGGTCGAATTCATTCATACACTCATTCATCCATCAGCAAGTCGGAATTTAGATCCAAATCAGAGACCGATTCATCCCTGATTCAGTACCCCCAGAGGTATCGTTTTGTTATGAGAACTTGGAGGACTTTGCAGTCTTGACCTATTTAACGTGCCCCAACTGCCATTAGCCAGCACGGCGGTCTTTGGCCAAGACGAGGACAGAACCCGCGACCTTTCGGTTACGAGACTGACACTAATCACCTCAATAGCAATTAATACAATACTTTTAATGTTTCAAATATCATATCATATAAGAATATTATTTTTCTACAGCAAGTAATATACTTACATTTAAAAGGAAATAATCACATAGTGGCTTTTACTCTTAAAGATTATTACACATTGTAATATTTATCAATAATTATAAGTAATTTTAGTGTCTGTATGCCGATATGAATCAGCCAGATAATGTTAATAAACAATTTTTTTTAAAAAAATTTAAAATATTTTTTTATTAGAGGAAAATCAATTAAAATTTCTGAATAGAATTCATATTTTTATTAAAATTATTTTTAAAGGTAATATTTAACAACTAAATAATGAAAGACTAATATTTTCATTCTAAAATAGGAACTGTTATCTATATATGCAGCTTTATAGCATCAAATATTTAAATGCAATCTCTATAAAGAATTTAGTGATATGTCTTGAGACATAAACAAAGAAAATTAAAGTCTTTCCTAAGGTAATTTAAAGTTGTAATAAATTCATTAATCTCCCATTAAGCTAGATACGGAAAGAAACTTGGAAAAAATGTCATCAATTAGATATTGTATTTAATTTATTCTAAGCAAAATTAAAATTACTGCTTCATTGTATTTTATTACACATATATTCAGAGCCGAAATACGCTAAAAAGTAAATACGTCAAAGAATTTCCAAGAAAAATAAATTATAAAAAGAGAAAAATTCAGAATGAAGACTCCCCGCAACAACATTCAGACAATCTTTTTCGAAAACATAATATAATTTTGGGTTATTAAATAATATTATTATAATTTTAATTTTAGAAATTCTAATTTGATAATAAATATTACAATAAGAATATTATAAAAACTAGGAATTGTAATGGTGTTTTTTAAAAACTTATTCGGATATTTGATGCTTAAAAATAATTCAAGTTACATTGATCCCATGGCAGTCATTTAAAAAAGTTTTAGGGTCTTGTAAACCACTACATAGAATGAAAAAGAAATTAAGAAATGCACGTAGAATGAAAGTGATTAAATAATAGAAAAAGGCTTTCAAAAATAAATGAAATCTGTAACACTTTATTTTTTTTCCATAGCAATTTTTAAAGAGAAGAGTATTTTTTTAATGGTTTTCTATATAGTAATTCCTTCCCCTCAAAATCAGTTCTTAAATTTATCATCATGCAATCTTATGAATACTTAAAAATTATTATGAATAAATCATCATTCTTAATTTCTACTTTAGGCACCAATGATTCTGAACGATTTCTATAAACGTTAAAAAAAAATTCTAAGACATTTACCAAGTATATTTAATGACAATCATAATCGTAGACTCTGAATTCCTTAAATTATTACTGAAATATCTTAACAGTAATTGAAAAGTTAAAGTAAATACAGTACAAATCTTATCAAAATAATACCGTTATTTGAGCAGTCACGTGCTTTATTTATTCAGTTTACTAAATAAGCAAATCCCATAACGAACAGAATAAATTTATTAACTCTTGTTTATTCTTCTCCAACCGATGAAAATTAACAATTCGACATAATCGATTTAAAAAAAAAAAATCGTCTGACAGGAATTAAAAATTCACCTGAATTTTAACCGATTAATTTCGAATTAAATCCAAATCCCGAGTAAATAAATCTCTGAAATTTCACTTAATGGTTTTTTTTAGCATGAGTAACACAGTAAACAATGATCAATGCACATTTTTTTTTCAAAAAACAGATGACATGTGGCAAAGTGAAAAAAATAGTTGGAAGGATGTTGCATTGCTTTCCTCACTCACTGCAGACTTCGATCACGTGGAAGACATCCACAGAGGAGGCGGAAAACCTTTGTGCAGGTAGACACAAACTTCAAGAACCACGCATCAATGGTCTTTTGTCCGACCCCCATCCCAGAAAACGGCGGCTTCCGTTTGACACAGAGTAGGGGAACTTCCGTCGATTCCATCACACAAAAAAGGGTGGTAAATTTGAAGGGCACACCCTCTCTTAACCGCAGAGGAAACGAATGCAAATAAATGTGAGAACTGTGAATCATTTTTACAAATGTTTCCTTAAAAGTCAATTTTTGTGGTTTCGTAAGATAATTAACACAAAATATACAATTTCGAAGCATGATTATTCGCTAAAATCATGTACCTATTGAAAAATTAATGCTAAGGTATCCGACTTCGTTAAAATCACTTGTTATCGACCACCTTGGTGTTTTGTTGTTGTTATTGTTATAATTCATAATTAGCTCTTTTCAAAACAGTTCATCTTTTCTAAGAAAAGAAAGAGATGACCTATGATACAGGATCATATATTTTTCCAACTGAAATTTGTTTTTAACTTCAGTTTTCTCAAAACTTAAATTTTCATAAAAATTCTCCACCGTTAACACGATATCTCAAAAAGTGATAGAGGTATTTACATAAAAATTGCAGCGCGTGTTTTAAATCATATGGGCAATGAAAGGAACCAAAAGTTTTATTGTTGGGGAAATACTTTTTCATTTATAGGTGTTTTTAGAAAAATTAAGCTGTAAATTTAAGGTAAAAATGTATATATGTGCACATTTTTACCCATCACTTCTTTGCCTCACAAAATGTTTCTTAGATTTCATTCATCATTGTATTCTATTACTTGTGTACAAAGAAAAATAAGATTGCTACATTACAATTTTGTATAGAGTGTTAACCGTTTTGGTTAAATTTCATTAAAATTTACTACAAATTTTCCTAGTTCACAAAATATATTATATTTCAAATATTTCTTTTAGTATTTATAGCGTTTATAATTCACAATACACCTAAAAACCATAATAAATTTATTAAAAATCCAATTAATCAAAAAAATTTCATCGAATTAGTCGGATACCTTAAACAATTTAACAAAAAAATCATGTATTTAGTATTATTTAATTACTTATTGTATCCGTAAAAATAACGATACGGTAGCAATATTGGAGCGTATTGATATAGAGTCATAGCTATTCAATAAACAAGTTGTCCTACAGCTCAAAGAAGATAAAAAAGGAACCCAAATATTATATTAATTTCAGTTTAATCTTGAAATAAAAAAATATTTACTATAATATGAACATAAAGCTTCTTATTTATAAATATGGATACAAATATACATTACACATTGCATATTGTTTAAGGAAATATATTATCCTAAATTAATGTAAAATTTGTAATACTTTAATGGAATTCATAAATTTAAATTGATAATTCTGGGATAATATTTGAACATTTTTCAGTAGGATCTTTTGTTAAAAGCTGCTTATATACATATAAACATTTTTTTAAATCTATTTCATCAAGAATGTTATAAAAATACTGGAAACGGTATGAAAAAAAAAAATCCCACATTAAACAATTAAATATTATTAGTATATGCTATATTATGCATTAGTGCTACACAGTATAATATGTATAATTACATTATGTGTAAAAATTTTGCAATAGTAAAATTACACAGAACTAATTTCCATCTCCGTCAAAAATATATCAACATGAATGGAGATAAGATAAAATACAAAGAAATGTAACATAACTGCAAAAAACATCCACGTTGTAACTAACTAGTTATCAGAATTTCCCAGGATTGTTTAATTCAACACGGGTGAAAGCAGATATTATCGGAATAATGCTGGATCTCACTTGATAACACTGTTTTAAATTAACTTTAGATAATTTGATGTTAGATAAACATAGTAATCAGAAAAAAATAATTTTAATCAAAGTCAGCCAGAACTATATTTTTTTGTAATAAATAATTAAGTTAGAAATGGATTTTTTTTTTTTTTTTTGAAAAAAGAGAGAGACATTTTTTTCATTTACATTCACATTTATTTCTTCATGAAAGATAAAAGATAAGATTTTCTGAATTTCAACCTGAAACAGTTTAGATTTTGCAGTGAAATGTCTGGAAAGCATCAAAATAAACAAAGGATTTTCTTTAAAATCAAAACAGGATGGTTTTGTGTTATCAAGAATTATCTTTACTAAAGATAGAAAGAACCCATTATTAATAGAATAAACAATATTCAGAGAAATTACGATTCTGAACTTGTATCGTTCCTTTAAATATTATAATTCTATTCAATTGATAGTAAAAGTTAAGAGAAAAATTTCTCATAATTTAATATAGACTATTTGCATATGAATCAAAAATAGAATAAAACAAAACAATTTTTCCAAACCAGGTCAAAATCAAAAAATCGAGTCTATTCCTAGTAATCCAGAATGACATAGTAATATGAGTAATTTAGTTGGAAATGGAATTTACTATTAAAGTAAAATGTTTCAATTTACAATACTTTTCTCTGACAGGTCTAAAAAAAAATTGCATAACACTCACCGAGAAGCGTTCTATTTCTTCGAGCTTCGTATCCAACTCGTCTATGGCCTCTTTATCTGTCATCTGATCATTCCTACCGATATCGATACCATTACTCATTTCTAGAATCACGGAAGTCTGATTTTCATGGTTCACACAGCCTGCAGTTCTGGAGCATTTAATACACCTTTTGAGCACGTCTTCAGTCACCGGCTTAATCATGCCTGAAATGCTGCAGTGCTGTTCACATGTAAAATTCAAGCTCGAGTTCACAGAGATTGGCATTGTCTCTTCACTCGTCATTCGGCGGTTGACAAACAATGGTGTCTCGGTCCCTTCAGAAGTGGAATTAACTTCATTAGGTTGGAAAGTAGTCTCACTTTCCACTTCTGACAAACACACAACCATTGGGGAGGTTTTTCTTAGATGTAGTATTCCTATTAGGCGCGAGATTTTCCACACATCCTCACACAAAAAGAGGTTTTGAATCGTATACTGTTCAATTGTTAAAATGTTTTCTTGTTATGTTAAACCAATGATCAGAAATAATCCAACAAAATCCAAGAAGAGCAGGAACATAATGTTTTTCTAATATATATAATCAATGAACACAAAAAATTATCCAATAAAATCCAAGAGCAGGAATATATTTTACTGGCATAAAGAATCCATCAATACAAGAAAAATATTCCTATAAAATCCGAGATGAGCAGGAACATAATGTTTTACTGGTATAAATAATCAACCAATATACGAACAGTTTATCTCACATAAAAGTATCAATTCAATCTTGTATTAAAAATTTTTTTCAACATAAAATAGTGTAATATTCCTAGAGTAAAGCAAAAAGCACAGCCTAATATCTCAAAATCATGTATCTTTCCTGGCAGGCATATTTAAAAGATAGTCCGAACACTCTATAGCAAATGTCTGGATTGGTATTGCAGGTAACTAACTATTCAGACAGTACACATTAGATACCACAAGTGGTTGTTGAAAATGGTACTTATTAGAAATAAAAATACAACGACGGTTCTATGTGCATTATAACAACAAACAGGATACCATATAAAGGCAAACCGGCGTCAAAAAACTAAAATTGCAATGCCACAGACCAATATTTTTCACCACCGCACGCATAAACATTCATTGAAACACATCGCAACGGATCCCCCAATCAATTAAACCGTCTACGACGAGAACTTCTCGCCACACTGAGCCATTTCACTTACTTCATTGAGTAGAAATGCCAACCGCTCTCACACACACACACACCGACTCAATCAGTATGCGAACGGAACCCAGGTCAAGCCAGTCAAAATCCTAGAAAACGAGTTAACTGAGCAAAGCCCGTGCAGTGAAAGCGGCTTCAGGAACGGAAGTAAGTTGGAAACTTAGCGGCCAATGTCGACTGGGGAGGGGAGGTGCTGAGCACAGGGTGGAGGGGAAAGGGACGGTGAGGTCCCGAACCTTATTTTTATTTACTTTTTCCCATATTTTTTTTCTTTCTCTCTCCCTCTCTCTCAGTGCTCGGGCGACAGCCTTGAAAAAAGAAAAGCCCACATGATGGTAATAATCGCGTACCGGGAGTTCAGTGAATTTCGAATGGATGGTAAAAGTTTATTAGCTTCGGTTTAGTCAAGATGCGGAGTTAATGGTCGGAATTTGCAACAGTTGGATAGAGGACTCAGTCATTGTTTTAAGGGATAACGTCAGTTGGAATATTTCTCCTGTGCGAAATAATGATTGATTGATACCTTTTTTGATTTAATCTATGCCAGTTTCAGTCTCATCTTCAGTCTGTTCTTCTGGTAAATAAATAAAATTGTAGCGAAACTGAACAAAAATCGAAGAGAAGTGATTGTATGTTGAAAAATATCTAAATACATTTTTTATTTCGCTTTTTCTAAATTAAAAGAAACTCGGAACCAAATTTAACTTTATATTTAAATAATAGTAGTCGTAGTAGTATTGATAATATAAACGAAACCAAGTTTACTGCAAAATACTAGTAATACAATAATACCAGATGTACAGGTATTGGAGAAAGGGCATTCAAAACGAAAGCAGAAAATATATATTCTATCAAGCTTTAACTTTTTTAAGCATGTGGTTCATTTTTTGAAGCACTTATATCAAGGTATTTAATAGATGGTAGTTTTGTTTTCAAGCTATTTAATGAAAAAAACATATTTATAAAATTTGAGATTATATTTTCTTCAATAAGTGATTTATAAACTTAATCACCATACTTTAAAAATTGAATTAAAATTTGTGAAATGCCTGGAAATGAAAACGAACAAAATATCCAATAAAAATTTCTACATTAAGCATTACGGAAAAAATTAATTCCAATAATCTTTGAATTGCCCCCTTTCCGTCAACTCCTGCAAATAATTTCGCACATTCCTTTTTCTACAAAATAAAATCTTAAAGGAAGAAATCCAATTCTATCTCGGATCTTCCTAAAAGATACTAATTGGTCTGTCTCATACGACGTACTGCTATATTCAATGGTGGCGGGGTGGTCGGCTGTATACAACTACAACAGTCTCACAAGATTAAATCGACATTGGTGTCCCTCAGGTGTGCAGTTAATAAAATACACTGATTTGTCTCATGTGATTAAATTTGTCTCATGTGATCATTTTGGGTTCCCTCAGAGTGCATTTTTTTAAATTTTAATTAATTTTTTAAAAGGTCTTTTATTGGTTAATAATAATAATGTTTAAATCGATAACGGTGTCTTAGTGTGTGCCTTTTATTTTTTAAATCTTGCATGTTTTATATAAATCAAAGCAATAATAATAAGGGCCTTAAGAGAACGAAAATAATATAATTATCAAAGGCAAATAAGGCTACCATCTCTTACAGCATATTCAAGTACAAATTCATTTACAGTTTCAAGATTCATGCTAACTTGTCTGGGATGCTTCAAATTACAACACTTTGAAATTATAATATACCTACCTCTGCATATTCTCAAATGCAGTTCAATTCCATTTGCAGGTAAATTAAATTTTTATTTATTTCCTTTTAGTGTGGTAGCAATGACATAAAACAGTAAATAAATAAAAAAAGTGTTTATACTTTAATGAAAATACAGTTTTTTTTTTTTTTTTGGTTACGGAAACCCTCTGTTATTTTGTACTTGCGTCGGGTGGAGTTTATTTCGTCAAAAAAAGGGATAGAAGGAAGAGATGTTTACATTTAGCAAATAAGGTGAATTCAGAGTATCTGCGAAATTAGGATGCGTAATTATCGAAAAGAGCTTGTTTCGGGATCCAGAGTCCAAAATAAATAATCCTTCCAATAAAAAAAAAATAGAAATTTGACAATTTTGATAAAATTTATTATTTTAAAACAGACTGAAACAAATTGGAACATGGAAATAATACCAGTAAGGTGAAAGAATAATAACATACCAACTAACTGACTAATACCCAACAGAATTATTCGTATTTTTCTTCTTCCATCGGCTAAACAATTTTTAGATTCGTTTTTTTTAAAATTGAAACATTTATAAAATCACCGTGCACCACAAAATATCATTTATTATAGAAATAAGTATTCAATGTATAACAAAAATGAAATAAGAAAATTTAATAGTTATGAAGGATTACAGGTGTCAATAATAAATTTACAAAAATTTTCAAAAGCACTTCTGGTGGTAGATTGGTATTGTTTTCGAAAACAGACAAAGGCTCAAATTCACTTAATTAATTTCAATCATAATAGTTGCAGAACCACTATATACATCAACCCGTATAGAAAACATAACTTTTTACACTTCTTTTTATAACAACAGGTGGTGAAAGTAAAATAGAAATCACTATAGTATACAAAAAGTGGCATTCTTGTAGTGTTTCGACTCAACTGGCTGACCTCCAAGACAGATATAAAATTAAAAATTGTAAGTGACATGACAACAATGATTAATAACTAGCTGTTACTGTTTGAAATAATTGATTGTTGCATATAAGAAAAAAATTTGAATTAAAAAAATGAAGAAGGAGGGGAGGTTAAACAAGGTCACTGAGAAACAAGGAAAATTAAGCAATTATATAGGGCGATAGTAAAGACTAATAGACCAACGTGCTCATAATTTAAAAGATCATATAATAAAAAAGAAAGTTCATCACCTCGTGGATTACATTTATTACGTAATAAGGAAGACCTATTGTTCTTTCTCTTAATACAGAAATTCTCTCTAAAGCAAGATGAGTCACAGTCAATGTTAATGAATGTTGACACACCTCTAAACCCTCTCTTCCTCACGGGCTTCCTACTCAAAAGAGTTCTTACAAAACAAGCGAAAAAACGCGCTGGAAATTTTGAAACAATTAATGGTCCAAGGATCCCTTTAAGGGTTGGGGTTCAGGTAGGACGGCAGGACAGATCCGTCTCTTCGATAACCTGCCGACGGTAAGAGGATGAAATACGACTTATCTGCCAACGCTTGTTTTGTCAACAAGGTAACCAAATGCCCACAGCGAAACGAAAACCACAACATAAAAATCTCAACCAAAACCCACGCACTTTTACCAAGTGACACTGCCATGCGTGGGGCGGGGTGGGGAGTTTATTGGACGGTTTATTTCAAAGGGGCGGGTAGAACAGGAGAGGAAAAAAAAGATAGAAAAACCTTTCGTTACTCAATCATGTTAAAAATCGAACACAAAAGCCCACACAGCCTCTCGTGCATCTGTTGCAGCAAGTGTGCAGTGGAGAGGGTGTACGAAAACGTGAAATAAAGTGAACACTTTTTTTCCCTTCTATCTGCACATGCGTGTGATGAACATTTGGGAATAGGGTTTCAAATAAAATATAATAGGAAAGAGAGAGATGAAGGACTCGCTATGCAACTGTCGCGGTGACAATGACACCAGATGTCGATTTCTCGTGTTACCCACGAGATAGGATGAGATTGCTCCTTTGAATACGCAAATACACTGCGATTTTGGATCTCCCACTCATTTGATAAGAAAGTTAAAAAAAAAAAATCAGATTTATAAAGTAGCTATATTTACAATGTCACTTTTCTCCAGTAGAAATAATATCCGGAAGTTAAGAGTCCACGAGTTTAAAAATTCTGGCAATTCATCGCACAAATTCGAAATTTTTGAGTTTACTGAAAACTTAGACAAAAGACAAAAATTTGGCTTAAAATACTTTAAAAAAAGAAAGAAAGAAAAACCAGCCAGTTTTTCAGAGAGATTATCGTGATTAGTTACTATGCCCATTAACTATCGAAATTTCTGTATAAAAGAACAACGGTCAACAAAAGCTCAAAGAACTTTCAAACTGTTGGTAAAAGCCTAGAAATCTTTTTTTAATCATTTTTTTGAGTATTTTTTAATTTCCAGGGTATTGAAATATTGAGTTAAAATTACTATTCATAATGAATCTTCCAACATTTTTTGAGTTTGATACATTCTATTATGTGGTGCTGCATTGAGCTATTCCCCATATACACGTGCTGTCTCGCATTTGCAGTATTCAGGAAATCTTCCATGAGCAATCCACCACTAACATAGGGCGAAATATATATACTTTTAATAATTTTTGGTTTCAGTATGAATTTATATGCTATGCGTCCTTTGCTCGACATGATTCATCTATTCTGCTATTGTATATCCAGATCTCTTCTAATTTCCTTCTTTAACATTCGGAATGGTTTTGGATTGCAATATCTATTTGGAATGGTTCATAATACTGTTTGGAAAATTTACTGGCAATGGTCAATGGGAAAAGCTATACAATAAAATCATAAACAATAATATGGATAAATTTTTGAAGTAAAATAAAAAATTCATGTAATGATGTTTAGTTAATAATTTGAAATTAAAGTGAATAGTTTATTTTTTAAAAAGAGGCCTTGTAGCATCTACGGAATGCCTAGGGACGGAATGTGGCCTAAATTTGCCTATAAATATAAGAGAAATCCGTTCGTATTTCTATGGATTTTTATTTTTATACTAAAGTATATCAATGTTTCAGTTTTAAATACGAACTAGAAGACAAATTGAACCAAAGTAAATATAAATTATATTAAAACCAATATAACAATAAGGCATACACTTAAAACAATAAGACATAAATAGTTTTATAAGGTTATTAACTAAATAAATTAGCTGTGTTTGCCAATTTGTAATTCATTTTTCTCGTTCTGAACGAATCCATTATTCTGCAGTCAAATGAACTGTCGAGATAAGCAGCTCAATATGTTAAAATGTTTATTATCATAAATAGGTTTTCAAAATTACAGAAGTAAATTAAAAATTCCTAAACTTATTGCATTTTTTGAAAGAAATGAGTTCCCTAGAAGTCGTGAGTTCAGAAAAATTTCCTATTATAAAATCCAGATTACCCCAAGATTACGATGCATGCTTCGGTACTTTACAATGAACACAGATATGGCATGAATTCCAAAAATGTGAGTTATGACGTAACTCTTTTTTTAAAGCAATTATTTATAGTTTATTTTTGAAAGGCTTTCTTTCTTTTTTTTTACACAAAAATATGTTAAAATTATAGCATAATTATAAATTTTACAATATTATGTTAAAATATAGTAAAATTT